>CANUEX010011131.1:0-52524 GCA_948099535.1 Jatropha multifida
GTTTCTGCCCTATAATCCACGTTCTCAATCCTTGTTGTTTGGGGGTTTGGTAGGGAAGGGATTGTCTTTGGTTAGTGTTCTTGCTTGAATTGCTTGCTGGAATTCAGATTGCATGCTAATCTTGGGGTTTCCGCATCATGAGCTTTTTGCCTCCAATCTTCAGACAACCATTGGTAGTCACCTTTTCCTAATGGACGGCCAAATTCTCTAAAAATAGCAAATGAACTTATGTTCTCATTGCAATTCCCATAATCATCATTTCTTGAAGACTGATTGAATTTGGTGTCAATACCCTCAAGGTATCTAGAACAAAATGTTAAGCACTCATCAACAATATATGCTTTAGCTATGGAGCCCTTGGGTTTTGATTTATTTCGCACCGATGATTTGAAAGTCTTCAAATGTCTTTCTATAGGGTACATCCATCTAAACTGCACTGGTCCTGCAATCTTTGCCTCACTAGGTAAATGCACTAGCAAATGCACCATAACATAAAAAAATGAAGGTATAAATATCATCTCCGACTTACATAGTGTCAATACAATTATGCTCTAGAGCCGATCTAAATCATTGGATTTTAAAGACTTGCAACATGAGTCTCTGAAAAAAAATGCACTCTATTCAATAAGTGGCTCACATACTTCCTTGGGCAAGAATCCGCGTATAACAAGTGCCAGCAGCCACTGCTTGAATACATGACAGTCATGACTCTTTAAGCCAGATATTTTCTGTTCTCTAATGTTAACACATCGGGAAATTTTTGAAAGGTAGCCATCGGGTGTCTTCAAATCAACCAACATTTTACACATAGCTTCCTTTTCATTATCAGCCAACACATAACGTGCAGTTGGAACATGAACTTTGCCTCTTTCTTCAAAGGGATGAAGTTTAGGTCTAATGCCCATACTAACCAGATCATATCGACTGTATACAGTACCTTTAGTCTTCCCCTTCATGTTTATAATAGTACCTAGCACATTGTCAAACACATTCTTCTCGATATGCATGACATCTAGATTGTGTCGGATGAGAAGAAATCTCCAATAAGGCAACTAAAAAAAAATGCTCTTTTCCCTCCAATTGTGCAAACTATTTGACGAATTATATTTCATTTTGAAGGCTTTGCTATATGGCATCTGCGTGAAATTGGCATGCTCCATTAACACTTCATCTCCTGATAATGGCAATGGCATTTCCTTGTCTCTGTCTTACCATTGAAAGCTTTGACATTTCTGTGCCACTTATGATTCCTAGGAAGGAACCTTCGGTGATCCATATAACACATCTTTTTAGAGCTTGGCAAATACAATGAACCAGTATGTTTGTGGGACAAAGGACAAGCCATGTAGCCCTTTGTTGACCAACCTGATAAGTCCGCAAATGCTAGAAAGTCACTGATAGTCCAAAGAACAACTGCATGTAGGATGAAATTTTATTTTCCATGTGCATCATAAGCATTCACCCCTACATCCCATAATTCCTTCAACTCTTCAATCAAAGGTGCTAAAAATACATCAATACCCATTCTCGGACTATTTTCACCAGGTATCAACATTGACATCATGAAGTAAGGTTGTTTCATACACAACCAAGGAGGTAAATTGTAAGGTACAAGAATAACCGGCCAAATGCTATGTTGAAAGCTAAGATTTCCAAAGGGTTGGAATCCATCTATTGCTAAACCAAGCCTAACATTACATGGATCACTAGAAAAAGAAGGATATTGCTAATCGAAATTCTTCCACGCTGGACTATCAGCTAGGTGTCGCATTGTACCGTCATCAACCCTTTCCTCCTTATGCCACCTTATATCAGAAGCTATTTTTGAAGACATAAATAACCTTTGTAATCTAGGTTTTAGAGGAAAATAACACAACTTTATTTGGGACTTTCTTTCCATTATTTGATCTGCAATGAGATTTCCACCTAGATAAGCCACAAACTTGACACGATGTGGCACCGACATATTGGCCCTAGTACAAGGTACAATTATTTTTACGCACATCATATTTCACATAATTCAAGCCTAGTTCAGCAATGTACTTTCTGGCACTGTTATAGGATTCGGGCAAGGTTTCCGTCCCATTAGGAATTAATTCTCTCAACAAGCTAAGCAAATTGTCAAATGAATGATTTGTCCAACGATTCAAACTTTTTAAGTGCAACAGTTTGACAATGGCACCTAATTTAGAATGGTTACATCTTGGATGCAATTTTTTCTTCGCCTTCTGTAAGAGGTGATAAAACATGGCAGCTTTATGGTTTGGTTCCTGCTTTGAATTTGTCACATCTGTTGATATAGGATTATCGACTGACACTCCAAATACATCATTCAACAAATTGACCATTTCGTCATCGACCATGTCATCAACATCAGAATATTGTCATCTTGTTGCCTAGTATTATCAGCCAAAGTCTCAACATGAAAATGCCAAAAGGTATAACTTCTGACTATTCCATACCTTAGCAAGTGAAACTTGACATCTGACTTTGATTTAACCTCGATGTTCCTACACTTTGTGCAGGGGCAACAAATTTGATCCTCAGCTGTCAAACCACTAAATGCATGGTGTATAAAATTTTCAACTCCTTGTACATATTTGGAATCTCTTTTATTACTTATCTCCATCCAATGCTTATCAAGAACCATTTCCTATTATTGTTTGTTCATATTAGTAGAATGAAATACAATAGAAACAAAAATCAATGAAGTAAATATTAGAAAAGCATTGGTTCATGTGGTAATTAGTAAGAAAATATATTATTATCACATAAGATACATAAACAAAAAGTAAGGAAAACATATAAAGGTCATTACCGAAATTTTGGTGTTGGATAGCCTAGTTATTTAGTAGTACAAGATAAATGTGAACATGATCAACCTTTTATTGTAAAAGCTATTTATGGTGCCAGATTTTCGACAATGCATTTACTAAGGGAAGCTATTTTTCAAAAATATTTGTGTTGTTTTTGTAAGTATTTTAATTTAATCCACTGTCGCTGACTTGATGCTATTTATTTATGTTCCTTTTTTTTTTTTGCATTGGTGAATTTAGATCAATGGCTTGCGATACTGCATAGAACATGAGAGCATCCCATTGGCTGAGGAAAAGAAAATACTTAGAGAGCTCAAACAGCTTGAGGGGACAAGGGACAAAGTAATTGCAAATGCTACTATGAGAGCAAAGATTCAGGATTCACTGGGCCAAAAAGAAGCTATTCAAGACTAGGTCAAAGTAAGTGATATGAAGTTTTGACTTCTAATGTATTGAAAGTTTATGGTTTCATTGACTTCTCCAGTTAGGAATATTGGTAGTCGTTAGCACGCATATGGTAACTTGGAATATTTTTTTTATTATAGCTAATGGGCGTTGACTGATGGAGTAAGAAAGGAGAAACAGGCAGTTGGGACAAGAATTGGTCAACTTAAAGAAAAAGTGAAGGCATTAGATGTTGAAATCAAGTCTTTGCAGGATGATCTGGAAGTTGTTATAGTAAAGAGGGACAAAGCATTTGAAAATATCAAGTCTTTGAGACAATAACGTGATGATGGGGTAATATTTTATACCAATGTTTTTTTTGCAATGATTTAAGTCTTTTTGTGTGTTGCTATCTATTTTTCTATATATATGCAACAATAGAAAGAGAAACACTTGTGTTATATCTACAATCTTCTTGTGTTATATCTACAATCGAATTGGCTCTGTCTCTCTGTCTCCCTCCTGCCCTCCCTTGTTCACTTTCTTTTTATTGGGTTTGTTCTAAAAATTTTCTCTTTGCTTTGTTTAGTCCATGTTGGGAGTTAGGTTGTTAGTGGTGTTTGTTGCATTGGGACTTTTCAGTTCAGTTTTTAAAGATCTTATACTAATGTTGTTCGTGGTTGAAATGAACATGAATTGCAACTATATATTGGTTCCATTTACATAATATTGAATAATCCTGAATTAGCAGGAATTTTATGTCTATTAGCTTTTGGTTTCTATCAATCAAGAAGCATAAGCCATATATTTTTACTATGATTCTTCTGGTTGAAAGTTTCTTTTACCAATGCTGAATTGATGCAAAAAGCTAAAAAACTAATCATAAGTGAACTCCCTTCTGCAAAGAGTTATATGGTCTTCATTTGCACGAGAATGACTTTATGGTTATTACTTTCATCCATTAGTCCCTCACTACTAGCACTATATTGATTGGCATTATGGTCTGGTCATATGCGGTGCTAAAACTATCTGGTTGGATGAAGTCTATCAGCATTATATGCATTTTGATTTATACTGTCATCTCTCTCTGTATTAGAATGTCCACTTCTATAACAGCCGTAAGACCATAACTGAAGCTAAAGATCTTGCTGCTAAGAAAGATGTTTAGGCTCTTGAGAAGCTTGCTCATGAAGCGGTATGCTAGACAAGTACTTGTTTTCTTGAACATCTAATAACGATTATTCTGCTACATGCTAACCTTGCGTTTTTTATTCTTGACTAGGTTGATAAATTTATGTCTCTCTGAAGCAGCAACAAAGCCTTTAGGGATGATTATGAGAAAAGAATTTTGTCTAATTTATATTTAAAAGATTTAGTACAATTATGTTTAATATATGTTTGCATATCTGATTATATTTGCCTAGGACGTGTCTCAAGTTAGGGGAAAGAGTAGAGAGGAGCTCCTTGCAATAACCAAGGGTTATGGTGTTATCAAGAAAGGTCAATTTTATATGATTTATTTTATTTGAAAACTTATAGGCTGGAAGTGGGATTTTATTTTCAGTTGCATATAATGTCAAAATTGGATCATCATTGTTTAAATAGATTTGGCTTTTTCAGAGTTATCATGTAGAAATTAGATTACCTTTGTGGTTCTAACAAACAATCTTTAAAGTAAATTAATAGGCTTCATGTTAGTATCCCTGTCTTCCCTTCTTTTCTTGGCTTAAATATTTTTGGTTTTTATGTGAAATAAGATTTTTTAGATTGACTTGTAGATTGTCAAATTTTCTTGCACTTGGGGAGTTCCATCTTTTAATTGTTTTAATATTTATGCTGATAAATTATGTATTGTGTCCTATAATACTATTGTTGAATTATGTAATCACATAGGTATTTTAGATTTTTAATTATGTGTTGTATTGTGAGAGTATTCTCATGAAGAATATTATGGTACTACATAATTTCAGTACGATGAACACTCAATCTCCAAATTCAAAGCAAATTTAATGAACGGTACAATAATTATTAATTGTAGTATTCACCAACTGAATTTAAAGAAATCAAAATAAATTACTTACTTGTGATATAATAAAAAGAGCTTGTGAGCATTGAACAACAATAGTAAGTTAGCGCAAAGTTGGAGGGGAGCTGTAAAAGGATGCAAAGATGATGTCGTCGTCCTTTTTTCCCGCTTGTTTTATTTTCTCTGACTTCGTTTTAGTGCTACTGTAATGGCGTCTCAATTCTCGTCCCCTATACTTTTCTTTTAGCGTTTGGTTTTGGTTGGTGCAGATGGAAGATTCTAACTAGCTGTTTTTTTAATGTTAATTAGGTTTGTGGCTGTTGTAGTAATTTTTGCTATTTTTCTATTTTTCTTTAATTCCTTATGCTTTTGTAATACTTTAACCGGCAACAAATTATTAAACTGTATTTAGTTACAATATATTTTATATAAAACCTATTTTTTGTGACAGGAAATAAATTAAGTCAAATTTATCCTTAGAATTAAAATTGTTTCCTAAGCCTAATTTGATTATTAGTAAATATCATAATAAATTTAAATCATCCCCTATATGTCTTATTATATTAAAAGGGAATGATTTTTTAAACGCTCCTAATCTTAATGGATTAATATGTTTAGGGACAAATAATATTAATTGTCTCCGATTCTCGTCCCCTTTTCTCTCTTTTTTTTAGTGGTCTATTGTATCCACCTAGTTCAACATCTTCGGTCACTGCATGCGGTGTTGCCGGAGCATATCCAGGTGGGTGCCGCCGTAAACCTTCAAGAACCACTGCTTTTAGATACGGCATCTTTTGTAAATCATCTTCTTTAAAAATAGGGTTTTCTTCTTTTGTATCATCTTTTCCTATTACAACTTCTTTTATTTCTTTCAAAATATTTTGTTGAATGGTTGGGTTCTTGATTATATTCGCCATGATCCATTGCAATGAAATTGCAGTGGTGTCTAATCATCATCCTCTCTTCTTCTTCATCACTGAGATGCAAATTTAATAAAGTATCTACGTAAAGAACACTTTCTTGACCCTTTCTTGTTTCTTGCTCCATTTTTTTCCTTGATTTTACTGAAGGAACAAGAACATCGTCATAGCCATTGACGATTTCATTAAGCTCTTTCCACTGCTTCCTAAATAACAACTGCTCCAACTTTGGTATGACGATAAACAACATGAACCTGTGAACATTCTTGAAAAGTCTTTGTTGAGCGATTTCAATTTCGTTAAATTGATTCTCTTCAACGTTTTCTCCGAAACACAAAAGAACCAACAAGGAAAATACTGCATAACGAAAATGCTCTTCCACAAAAAATGCCTTGTTTCCTTCAGAATCTTGTTTTAGATTATTAATCAAATTACAAACAACTCGCTTTCGGATGTTAGAAAATGATTTGAGTTGATTAGGGTGGAGAGCTTCGGGGGTAAGATTCCAGCGAAGGGCACGCCGAGTGGGTCCATAAGGAGATTTACTTATGATTTTCTTCGAATTACTGACAATAAGGTTGTTTATGGACCTGGGGCGATCAGCAAAGACTGCACCGTTTTGGATGAGGGATTGGTGAGCAAGAGAGTTGGTGGTGATCTAAATGGTGGAGTGAGAGCCAAGACTGATGGTAATAAGAGGGCCATATTTTTTGCGTAGAGTAGGGATGATAGGTCCAAGTTCAAAAAATGATTTTCTGTGTAAAATGAAATTGGCACTAAGAGAAATTCTAGGAATGAAGAAGAAGAAGATTGATGAGTGGTTTGAGAAGGAAACATAAGCAAAGCGAGACAATAAAGAAAGAGAGCTCCATGGTTACAACTAATGAAGTAAGTTAAGCATGCAAATTTATTTATAGACTTTTTTTGGGGCATTTTTCCAAAAGAAAAGTAATTAGAGATTGGTGTTCCAAAAAAGTATTTTTCAAGTCGAATCACAGTATTTTTCTTTTCTTTTAACTATTTGTCATTAAAAAAAAAAACATTTCCACTTCCAAAAAATCATATTTATATTTATGTAATTAGAGATGAAATTTGCTTTCTTGTTTGTTGAAATAATATGTCCTATCAAATTTTTTAATGTAAATGCCCTTTTACTTAAATCAAAATCACCCGACTTTAACTAGTCTATCCATGCAGAAAGTATAAAAGAGTGATGGAAGAAAACTAAAACATTCCAACAAAATAGTAAGTTTTTCATAATTTTGTAGAAAATAATAAATTAATGTGTTTTATAGGGAGTGAGCTCCCCATTTTTTTTATATTAGAAATTGAAAGAAGCAAAATATTATCAACCCATAATCACCTATCTAAGAAATGAAAAGTATTGAATTCAAATCCTTTTAACCATAAAAATTTTCACTAATCGTCGTATCTTAACTAATTCAATATATAAAATTGAATTCAAATAGTTGCTAAATTTAAAAAAGTATTTTGCAACAAGTTATAAATATTATTAAAAATATTAAAAACATTTTATCTTAGTTATAGTCAGTTAAAAATTATAAATAAAAAATTTCCATTAAAAATCTTACATCACTCCAACTCCCAGTCCCAGCAGAACCACATACCAAAGCAAGTTCACGTAGCTGGAAAATCCAAAACCCATAACAAAATCTTCCAATTGAGATATAGCTAGCTAGCTGGCTCACAGACTAAAGATAGGCTGCTAATTATAAAATGTTTCACCCAAATGAACAAAGTGTTCAAAACCAAATGCTACACATCACACTTAAAATGCTATCTCAAACAAGAAATTATACAGATAGGAGTTGTTCTAATCAAATAAATAGACCAATGCCCTAAACAAAAACCCAGCAAAACTAGCATCTTTAAAACCCGAGAAGAGTACACTATGCATGCAGATCTTAATATATTATCGAGAGCTAGTTAGTTTCTACAATGGTTAGATATTTACACATACAGAGGCAGGCATAAAGTTAGGGCATTCATCTATCTACAGGTGAATGAAGCAAATCAGCAGAGCTCAAGTTCACTCACTCACTCAAATGCTATTGACATGAAAGTGTCATCGTCCAAAAGAGAATCAATATCAACCAGGTCTGCATCGGCATACACAAGTTCATTTGGACTGCTCAGTACCATTTCACATTCCTGAAAGAAAAAGGGGGCCAGAAGTTTTTCCATTCCATTAGAATTTTTATAGTTAATAAAATTTAATTCATTTATCACACTTGATTGGGTCTAAAACATATCCAATCAAGAATAATTTTACACACCATCAGCAGTTAAGCGACTAATCTCAGGGAAAAGAAGTATATCCACACAGAAAGTTAGTAACTATGGTGCCAAAGCATTTACAACCCACATAATGTTATTTAGGGGAAAGAAGTTTGCAATGATTAGTGACTTGAACCCACAAAGTGAAAAAAAAAAAAAATTCAATAAAAACCAAAGAAAAATATATCATACATTGAAATAGATACTTACAGACTTAAAAGTTGGCATACCTTAGTTTCCCGTAATTTTTCAAAGTAAGTCAGCAACCTCCGGTATTGAGCTTGTCCTTCTGCAGAATGATACATAGATTTCACCCTTGTAAGTGCTTTTTGTTGCCTCTCCTCATTTTGCTTCCTTCCTTCCTTTAGAAAATCATAATCATCCTCTTTTGAAGGCAAGGGCTGTGAACACAAGGGCTGTGAACACAAGGGTTGTGAAGCCAAGAGTTGTATATTGGTCTCCTTAACTGCATCTCGGCGGAATCCCCTTAAACCACTTCCTTTGCGCCTCCAGCGCAATATAACCTTTTCCAAAATTCCAACTGACCAGATGATTGTTCTGTATTGCTTCCTTACCTGGTGTCCCCTTACGTGGGCCTGCATAAGAATATGATGACCATCAAATTTCTGCACAAACACTAACACCAACAAGAACCCAAAAGCTAAAAGGCTGAAATGGTGAATTTCTTTCAATAAATTGGATGTAACATTAATAAAATTTATTTGATCGGTAAATGTAGCAATTCAAGTGTAAAATTCATTTATGGTTATAAATATGAAACAAACCTGAATCTTAACAATTCTTTGCCGGATTATCAGGAATTCTTTTCTCTTCTTCCACCCCCGGAACTTCTTTTGGATTTGTATGGCTGCAGCATTGACCATTCCATCAGAATGCATAGGCCTGTGGGTCCTGGCTGCTAGAAGTGCAAGAGCACGCCCATCCAATATATTGGATTCATCATTGCCATACTCAGTCAACTGTTTCCGCTGGAAGGATTGCATTCTGAATACTTGATGTATACGATTAGCAGCTTGTGTAGCATTACGTATGGCAGTAAGTGAATCCTTCATTGGTAGCACATTTGGCACATCAACCTCATTTGCAGGAGTTGCAACCCGTTCAGCAATAGTTTGCACAGCAGTCATTCCTGAAACGTCTGGCAAACCACCCTCCTTTGAATCATTTAGTGTAAGCAATCGTAGATAGCTAGTCAAAGATGATTCTGCAAGGAATCCAGAAATTCCTTTGTGTCCATTGCCTGAAGCAAGGTCAGCCGGAGTTCTACCCAAAGGAAATTCTGGAGAAGGATCAGTCAATACCCGAGTATCTGCATCTAATGAGACAAGCGCTGCTACTGTCTGCTCTCTGTACATTACAAGCATTTAAGGAACCACTGTTAATATTGTAAAACATATGCAAATTACATGGCATCTGATAGAAATTTGTCGAATGAAAAACCCAGGAAGATAAAGCAAATAGTCCTTTGGACATTTCTATACTAACTAATTAGTATTTGTAAGAAATGTGTCAGCATATGAATAATGCAAAGCCAAAGGCAGTACAAAAGTTAAAGAGATAACTAGAAAAGAAAGTTTCAGCCTTTGTGTTCTGGTATGGACTCTGCTTTCTAACACATACTAATATTAGACAGCAAATTTAAATTCACCTAGACAAACACATGTTCGGCAGTATCGCTTTTTAGTGTTCTAAACTAGTCAAAACACTATTTCTCTAAATTATTGTGTTCGGTAACTTAATAAACAGAGTAGTTTTTGGAGGTTTATGTAGTGTTTTATAAAACGTTATCTAACCTAACGTTTAGCATTCACTCTTTAACTAAACTTTTTTTTTCAACCTTAACATTATTCTTAATTACTATAAAATCCTTCTGTTATCATATTATGTGTTTTATTATTTTTATGTTTGGCTTATTTATATATGATAGTAAAAAAAAAAAAAAAACGTTATCCATATATTTGTATTTAAACTCAAACAAATATTAAAAATATTGATCCCCTAAAATATTAAAAATTTCTCATTTTATTTAGAAAATAATGAACTTTTCAATTTTGCTGCCTTAAATTTTTAAACTTTGGGTACAATGATTATTTTTTTATAATGAATTTAATTGAAAATTCTAGGTGAATATTTCAATGTTTTTTTTGTCACTTTAAATTTATTGTGAATCAAACAGCTGTTTTTATCGAACACTTTCGCTTTCAACCACTATTTAAATATTAATAGTTAGCCGCTAACATCTACCAGCTAACAGCTATTAAAATAGCTAACTACTATTAAAACTGCCAACAACTACTAGAACTGCTAGTATTGCCAAACAGACCCAAAGAACAAATCTCAGGGCAAAAGACAAATTGCTTTTCAAATTCAGCACTCTGATATGTAATCTCCTTTCTAACACATGATAACATGAGAATGAATTCTAAATGCACTTAGACAAAGAAATAACACTCCAGGCAAAGGACAAATAATAAAACTTGCTTTTCAAATGCAGTGTAAAATGGAATCATTGTCTAACAAAGGTTAGAAACTCAATTTCTTGCCTGCCATAGTATGCAGCCCAATGAAGAGCAGTCCATCCATTCATATCACGGAAATTGATACTAACTCCAGCAGCAATAGTTGGTTTTATGGCCCAGTCATAACCAAGAGCAGCTGCTAAGTGAAGCACACCTTGCCCATCATCATCTAACACACTTGGCCCTTTACCACTTTCAGCCACTACATGAAGGAGCCATTGATATAGTTTTTCTTGTATTGCCTTCTGAAGAAGTTGCCTCATTATTTCATCTTGCGAATTATGTCTGCCTGAGCTTGGTTCTGTTATTTGGCCACTTTCATCTTCCTCCTTCAATAAAATGATCTCAGTGACTAACTTCTGTTTCTCTCTAGCACCATCAAGTAGACAGTTTGGATGGCTGGAAGATCTCACAGACAGTAGCCTCTCAAGTCGCAGATGAAGATGCATGTCATTTGTATTAGTACCATAAACATCTGTAACATCTTCAGTAGAACCTGCCAGATAATCAAATTCTCTCACTTCACTACAAGCTACCCTGTTGGAACATGTAATGTAAAATGGAACTCTTGCAACACTGTGAGGAGGAGCATAGCAACAGAGCACACCATCTGCCAAAACCTCAGCAGGTACTTCCAGTTCCCCAAACATGCAAGACCAGCTACATTTTGCCACTTCTTGCTGACTTGTCAAAAATGATCCAGTAATATGAACCTGCTCACAGCAAAGAAAATGAGAAGCAAGAAATTTTGCATTCCCCCTACTCTGTTATAACAGTTTAAGAATCAACAGACTCCAAAAGCATGAACCAAAGGCAACTGCTCAGCACAATAAAAAGATGGGAAGAAAAATGACAAAATAAATTGGAACAAACAGTAGTACTCTAGAGAAAAGTAGGGGTCCATTGTCAGGCAAAGAATGCACTAAATAGACATGTCAATAATTCACAAGGTATAAAAACAGCAAGGAAGGTTGCTAGGCACCCTAGTGACCCAAAGTATTAGAACACATTATAGTTCCCAAAACCAGCTTGTGAATTTGACAAAAGATCCATAATAATTGTCTCACATCAGATGAACATTGCTTAGTTTTAGAAAAAGAAAATCAGCAATGCTAACCTAAAAAAATGCATCACATCAGTACCAATTAACCATTAAAAGGAAAATAAGTTATACTCTCCAGTGAAACCACAAACAATGGAGTGATCGAAACTCTAATTGAGTAACTGAACACAAATGCTCAATTTCGAACAAGGAATGAATATCGGATACCTCAGTTTTTGAGTCTGCATAAGCCCACTTTGGTGAAAAATCGATTATGCTGAAAAGTTGATCTTGAGAGAGAGAGGGACTCAACGAAGAGTCATCCACTACATTATCTTCAACAGTGCTCCACGATAGACCCAATGACGACCTCATATGTAAATCATCCACCTCTCCTAGTTCTCTCGTAACCCAACGTGAAAAGCTGTCAACTTTCTTCAAGCCCTCTTCTCCATCTAACAATGGCTGTTTCCCAACAAAAGCATACTTGCCATTTTCCCCTATAGATATGTCATTCTCAGATCTTCTGTTCATCATAAATTGTGGTTCTGAATTTGTAAGCTGCATTTCAAGGTTGTTCTGTAAAAGCTCCTCATTGTGCTGCACAGGACCAGAGAAAAATTCCTCGAATTCATTTTGTACATCTGCATTATGAGTTCTTTGTTCAAATAACCTAGTCTCTAAACCATATGCCAACTCGAGATCCAGTGTCTGGTCAATAGGACCCCCACGCAAGTGGAAGGAACTATTTTCAAAAGGAACCTGGATAAACCATTTAAATTATAGCATGAACATAATTAATATGGAGGGAATAAAATGTTCAGAAATGATGAAAAATTACTTAGGACATCAGAAATTCAAGGGATATAAGCACAATATATTGCAACTTTGAGCATATGTAGATTTTCAGGAAATTTTGATTTCAGATTTAACAAAAATTTTGAAAATGCTTTCATAGTTATCAACAGATGAACTCATCCGTCGAGCCTATCTTTATGCCCAGGCCTAAAAATGTTATTAAACTCACAATTTAGGCATAAGCTAAGCACATGCCGAATTATTGACAAATCCTCTTGGCAATTCATCATTGTCATCCTTAATCTACTTCATCTTCTGTACTACCATAATATAACCTTGGTGTGCTCAATCTTCCATGCCAATGTATCAGCTGACACTAAAGATGCATCTCAACCCCCAACACTAAATATCTATATCCTAATGACTTCAGCTCATCAAAGAATCCCCATCCCTCTATCCCTCCAATCACACACAAGCATATATGATAATAATGATTCACAACTGAGGAACAAAAACAAGAAAGTAAAAAATGAAAGCATACAATTATTGGTAACTACATTACGCAACGCATGCATGTATATATGGGTATTTCAGATTCAAGAAATCCAGAAAAGACAAACTAGAGACCAGAAATGAATGCTATGCGATTTCAGTAAGTATACCATTTCCCATCAAGTTATTCAATAAATACAATGCAAGAAAATGTTAGGTGCGGAAAGAAGTTAAATCACCTGCCAATGTGATTCCGTTAGCAAAGAACCACCATAATCCTCTTTAGCAGAACTCCCACCAGATAAGATCTCGCCAAGAATCACATTCCTTCCAGTACCTGTGGCATCATTTTGAGCAGAATTCATTGATAAATGAGAAGGTGCACTTTTGTCTCCCATTGTACAATGCTCCAAGACCTCCTCCCAAGATGGCAAGCTTTGAGACTCAGTAATGCAAGAAGCATTATTATTTCCTGGTGCATCTCGATGTACATATGAAATTGGACCTACTAATGGTGTCAATGACTGACACCGATGATTATCTGTCAAGAATTTCAAGCATGCATAAAGTTTAAATTCTTCATTACATAGAGGTTTCTCATGGACCATAGTGCACAATTGAATACAAGTAATGGATATTCTAATTGCAATAACAAGAAAAACAATCTTACCTGAACCAGGATTCATAAAATGAGAATTTAATGCACCAGCATTTACTTTGCCCGTCACAGGATTACTCTGGATTGGTGATGACTCAAGAAACGAGCGGTGTCCAGAAATTGATTGTTGACTATCAGCTGCATTAATTGCACAGAAGTTGCAATTAAGATTTCTATCATAGTTGAAGAGTAAACAAGTGCATCACGAGCAAAATTATTAAATGTTTATCAAATTCTTCCTGAAGGGTGGATGGAGTGAGTGAAAGGGGACCATTAAGAAAAGGAATGACAAGATTGCTACCCATGGACAGCAGGACTAAATTAAAACTTCTAAAAATATTAGAAGAGAAGTTATTCAAACGAAGTTGTGAAGAATACAATCACTCCTTGACATGAAGGAACATCCATACTTTCCTCTCTCTCCCCAAGAATCGAAAAAATGACCAAAAAAGGTAGCATGCTACACCTTGCACTTCCCTCTATATATTAAGACACCCTGAGCCCATCTATATACTAAAAAACAAGGATGAAAAATAAAAGACCAGTCTTGCAGATAATAAACAGAATATACCTGAATCAGCATCTTCACAAAATGATGTAAGGGTGCTAGTCGGGCTTGTTGAATCTGTATTTCCAGAAGGCTCTTTGTTCTGACTTGCAACAAGACTATTGGAAGGGCTACTATTTGTCCTGTTGCCCTGCAAATATGTTTCTAATGATCATTAATTTTGAGCAAACCAGAACTATACCTCTGCTTAAAAATTTTAGAAGAGACAGTATCAGAAAATTAATTCCTTATCCTTTGAGGATGATATGCAAAATTTGTATTGGACTGCATCTCAAAGCCTATTACAAGTTTGAAATAATTAAAATAGGAATTGTGATAATGAAGAATATGAGGAGTGTACTACCTTTACTTCCAAGTAGTGAACGAAAACTATATGCATCAATTCCCTGCATCAGTTAACAAAACCATAAAAATCCAATAAAAAGTCCATGAAAAAGATAAGCAATAACAAGGGGCCATGAATCTTTTGGCTCTAAGAGACTGAATTACAAACCTCTTTCACATAGAAAAGATCCATTTTTTCACGATTATTTGTTCAAAAAAATAAAGAGGGAAAGATAAAGGAACCCAGGGCTTGAAACATGAAGGAAAGAATACCACAAGTACTGCTATATCATTTTGTCTAACTTAAGTCTTGACTAATATTATTTTTACATTATGCAAAATATTTATTCAAATAATTTGAAGAACATCCATTCCTAAAGGAAGGGGGGGGGGCGGTTTCCAGTTAGGGACAATCTCACTTTACACTTTTTCACAACCAGTTGTCAGTTATCAACCAAATCATTCATAAATCAATGTCCAAATACTGAACCCATCGCCTATAGCCTTCAAAAATAGAAAAAGTTCTTGGGAAGATCAAAGAAAGATGAAAGAATATGTTCAACTTCCATAAAGTTTGTCCCAGCCAGCAGAAACCTAATCTATTCAGAAAAAGTACATGCATTATCTTCAAGCCAACAAGGTCAAGACATTCTGATTTGTGAAATGAGGATACAAATCAATGTACTGTGACTCCATAAATAAAAATAAATAAAAAGCAAAACAGAGAAACAAAAGCGAGATAAAAAGACCTATGACAACTCCACACCTATTGATAGCATTATCCAATATGCCTACTTATTCCTGTGGCAGCATTTTTCACAATGATAACCCAGGCTTATGGTTCTCATTTGATAAAAAAAATTAAAACCATATATAGTATACACACACACACACACATGTAAAGATAACAATAAAAAATTGAAAGCCAAAAAATAAAAAAGGAAACCACTCATTCTGCCTACTCATTGTTTTGGCAGCACATCTTCACCAGTAACCGCCATAAAAAACTTCATTGCATACACGTCAAGGGCTTCTTATATCCTTTTCATTGCATATATCTTTGCCCTCTATATACAGAATACAAGAATTTCCTGTCGCACCACAAACTTCAATTAGGCAGCTTTGCCAGTAGAGTAGAGGGACAGCACGAATAATCAGCCTGAATATGCATATCCTTACTTTTGCCAATAACTCACCGGCACAACATTTCCTGAGACTATATAACAATTAAGAAAATTCATTCACCTTATAATTGTGCATCACTTCATGATAGCTATCAGGATCCTATTCACTTACATTTGGAACTACTGTGCCACAACCTGTACTCCTGACCTACCAGGCACTAACCCTACCTACATTAATAAGCTTCCAACTGGAACTCATTGGGTAATTTCTTGTAGATTTTGGACATTGCCAGGGCATTTTTATACGAAGAGCTATAGCATTGTGGCTCAAACAAAGAAAAGTAATTTTGGAAGGAGAAAATTCAAATGTTGAACCATCAAACTTTGGATCTTTATTCTTATGGATGGTTCCTGCCATGCACCAGGTTTCCCAACTGTTCTCTAATGATTTCACAATAGTCCAAATTCAGTACTTTAGAACTCTATATTACTCAATCTTCCTCTTCTTTTTGCCATACCAACACTTTTGCGCGGTATGGCATTAATCTACCCTTGTCAGTGAATAGTTCATTTATCAAAAAGAAAAAAAAGAGTAAAATATTGGTTATTAATGTCCACTGATACAAATAATTGTTTGCACTCTTAGAACACCTATCCAAGAAATTAAATTGCTGAAGGTTCAGTCTATTGAAGATGGTCTTCCCAATTATAAAAAATCCCAGCTAGATCACAGAGACAGCTTTCCCAACACAGTTGTATGCTGATTGCTTTTGAGCAATCCTGTGAATAACACCATCTCTCAGCAATATTGTCCAAGCAGTATAATATGCCAACTATTAGTTAATTTATTGCGTTCTGTCCCCTATTCAATTAGTCTTCGTTCAAAAAGATAAAAAAATAATAAAGTCAACTTATGCTACTCACCAAGTCATTTGAGAACTAATATGGAGGTTTATGCAATGTCCAATAATTCCTATGATTTTCTCAATTAAGGTACAACATACACCTAACAGCAGCTATGTGCCCCAGATGAGACACACCCATGCCAGAGAATAGGTGAGCCAAAAGTTAATTCCTTGTCAAATTAGTTTTAATATGACTATAGAATCAGGACAAAATAGAAGAATCCCAGCATATGTAAGGCACATAACTAGTTATGACTAAGTAATGATGACAAGTATGCTCACCCTGAAGCAGGAATGATACAACCACCAAAGGAATAAAAACCCATAAGATATTAACTTCTAAAATAACCTGTCACAGAATTTCATTCATAAATCAGTTCATACTTACTGTTCAAGCATCCAGTAACTGCGCCTTTGAAAGCTCTCATTCTCTTCTCCATGGGCATAATAACAATGTAATACATCAACACTTCCAACCTAAAATTGCTTGAAGAATGTCACCTTTCAGAATTACATAAATATCTTTTTCACATACAGATCTCCAATGAAAAAAATTAGAGCTCATATATCTAAGCAGCCAAATTAAAAAGATGCTGCAGAAAACCTGTACTAGACCCCCTAATTACACACGCATACTAGAAACTGGCAAAAGAGTTACCTTCAGCTTCTCATGAGCTTCCTTTACAGTCTTTCCATCCTTTTTTTTCCTCCAATTATGTCCATCCTTTCTAAAGTACCTCAAAACCTTTCGATCAAAAAGAAAAAGAGAACCACCTAGCAGAGTAGAAAAAGTGAAAATGTCAGCAGCAAATAAAATTATGATATATGAGATAAATGTTAAAATGTTGAAGCATAAGAAAGGCATATAAGAAATATATGTGTACACACAAAACCATACATGCATGTAATAAGACACGAAGTTAATACACGAATGGGATAAGCAAAAAGAGAGAAATATGTTACAAATGCCAAAACATTGAAAATTATATAAGTAGTCCATCACAACTGATAATATATTCTCAATGCAATGATCTAAAGTCCTATAAGAATAACAAGTTAAAATCTGTCCCAAAAATATTCAAAGGAAATTAATTTATATACATCCTAATAATAATGGTGTGTACACATAAAGACATATGAGGGTGCCATGTCACAAAGGAGCAAACAACATACAAACAGTTCAAGCAACAGTTTCTATTAATCTACTTAACTTCAATTGGCCTACAATTACATTGCAATAAAAGCAAAATCCTAATAACCATTTGCACAAAATCACAGAATTATCTTTTCGAAGATGCAAAAAAATATGGTTTAAAGAACATATGAAACAATTAAATCTATCAAAATTCAACATACAACAACCCCACATTTGACAAACATATCCATTTAAATTCCATAGTATTGGAAGTCAATTAGCAGGCAACAGCTAAATCAAAATAATAAAACTATGAAGTAGACATATAATCCCACTGTAGGTTCATAGAAGCAGTACTTCAAAAAGTAAAACAAATCTTCCAGAGAAATCCAATATGCCAAGAAATCATTTCATATTGGTGCTCCATGACTTCATGAGCATTAATGTCAATTTTCATGTAATTTTATTTATCATTTTTGTTTGGAGACCAGATGGGTCAATTTATTGATGCCATGACTCAAGATAAAGCAAGAGTGATGCATGAGCATCCAAGACTAATTAAGAAGTTTTCTTTTAGTTTCCTTCTTTATTTAGGATTCTTAATTAAATTAAAAAATGTTAATTAATTAGGAATAATTTTCAGTTTTCCTTATTTATTTAGGATTTAGCTAAATAGGAATATTCAGTCTAGAGGATTAGCTAAATAGGAATACTATTCAGTCTAGGAGTATTAGCAAAATAGGAATACTTTTCAGTATAAAATTAGGATTTGTCCTAACTAATATAAATAGGACAAGAGCAATTAGTTATGAATTGTTTTCTATCTATGAATTCAGAATTTTAATTCTAGGGGTTTCTTTGAAACCGGTATGTTATTTTGTTCCAACCAAAATCGTCCTATTCTAGCCCTAATCGTTGAGAGGTAGATCCAATTGTAAACAGCAGAAAGTGGTAATGAAGTATTAGTAATGTTGTAAGTCTTAAAAATAGTGGCAATGATGTATTAACAATTTTTTAACAATTTTGTGAGTCTTGACTATGTATAATTTCCCATTCCATCAAACCTAGAATTTCAATAATAGTAATGACCAAGCCTTCACCCTCCCTTGCCATCTCAAATAAGGCACTCAAAAGAACTAGAAAAAATTATAGCACATGATCCAACAGTTACATGAGTTTCAGCAATCATACTAGGTGGCCTGTTTGGAGGCTCCGATTCAATATGGAACTTCTGATAATTTCGAAGAATTTCACAAATCTCAGCAGGCCGCAACCATCGATGTTGTGCTTCTATAAATAATTGTTGAATATCTGCACATTAAAAGCACTAATCATCAATCAATGAAAAATGTCATGTAAGTAATGGTAAAAGGTTAGATTTCACAACTTTAGCAATGGAGGGGCAATGATCAAAGTAGGCTAGCTTAGACGGCATAGAGATCCCACAAAGCATGCATGATGATACAAAGTAAGGGAAGGAAGGAATAGAGAAGGATGTCAGCCATTGTATTAAGGTAAAGATGGATGCAGTGGTAAAGCTTGGAAGGAGTCCAAAATACCAGCTCAATTAAAGGAAATTTTATAAGACCACAATCCAACCAGCTATGGTGCATGGCAGCAAGTGCTAGGTGATAGTGAAACAAAACATACACAAAATCAGCATGATAAACCAAGGATGCTAAATGGATGTGTAAAAATTCAAGAACGGACAAAAAAATAATGAAAACATCGACATAAAAACAGAAGTACAGCCTATTGAGAAATTGTCAACAGAATGTAGATTGAGATGGATTTGTAAACGAGCAGATGCTCCAGTATTGAAGGTAGGCACACTCAAGTGATTGGAGAGAGGAAGGCATGAGATGAAACGGAGGGAACTAGTGAAAGAAAATTTAGCAATCTAGAGGTTTTTTAAAGTTGTAGTCACAAACCAGGTGGAATGAAGAAAATAAATTCATATAACCAACCCACCAAGTTTGGGATTAAGGGTAAGTCAAGTATAAGTTCAAACAAAAATGCAAACCTTGTCGGAAGCAAAATGTAAGGGGAGTCAAAAAAAAGAAAAATTATTTAAACAAATATGCAAACCACATTGGTGAAGATCAATCTAACTTATGAAATGCATTCTTTTGTATGTACGTGTAAAAATTAACTTCATATCTGCCCCTACCGCTATGTGTGTATGCTACGCATGTGTTCTGCCTGTCAATTACTTAAAGATCAAGGCACAAATTTCACATTGTTGATCTATTGATTGCATCTTTTTCTTGATTTTAAGGCTTTTGTCAACTATAATTAATAAGAACGCAGGAGACTGCAACTCAGGGCAAACATGGTGGTGATTCCTAGCTTCTCAGGTTCCCCAACAATAATTAGTACTGCATATTCTCTGTTCAATATCTAATAGAACTAGGGCAAGATGACAAATAATTATCACTAAATTCCTACATGCTGTTGCTGCTCAGGGGAAAAAAATAAAAAATATCTCATTGTCAACAGTGAAGATTAACTTCAGGCACACTACAATTAGAATCATCAACTGGCTCTTGCAAAAGCAAAACTAGTAGTGACTTGAAAATATTGATATGGTACTGTACTAACAAATCCAAGACAAACAACTAGCCCGGGCAAAACTATGTTGACACTGCCACCTTCACCCAAAAGTCAAAGATAATGCTATTATTTCTTCAATAATCCTCAACCCCAACTCAATTTCCCTCCCAATCTTACAGTGACCCCAAATTCTTGTCACTCTAGTTCTGCCCCAAGACGTCAAAAGGGAAGAAAACAAAAAAAAAAAGTAGTATAAATTTTCAATTGAACACAGTCCAAGTAAAATGGAGTTGATGATTTTTACTTTAAGGCAAGTGCAACTCACACAGATAACTAAAAGTGATCTTTCATTCATTACTTGAGGTCAGCAACACAATTATATATATTTTCATTGACTAATTAAACAATTACTATAATTGAGTTTCATTTTTTCAAATACTTCCCACTTTCCACGGAACCAAACATGCAAAGGAAAATAAACCCTTCATTCTATCATTTAATTATACAAAAAACAGATAACCCCGAAACTTCACAGCAAAAAACTAAACAGATCCAAATCCAAACGAAACAGGAACTAACAATAATAATAATAATAATAATAATAGAGAATTGAAAAAGGAAAGGGAAGAAATGAATTCTGACCTAATCGAGGGCCCAGACCGTACGATCCACGATCAGCCATAAGAGAACAGAAACCGAATTAGAAATCAATTTGATTGATCTATCGATTACACAAACTCAAAGAACTTGAGATTTGGGGTAGAGATATTTTTGGGGTCGCCTTCTTTGAACGATGAGAGTCAGAGGAAAATTTAGGACTACGATTTATTTTATTTACTTATTTATTTTTTATTTATTTATTTTACAATTATATGATTAATTACGTTTTGAGTTTGTCCCGGGCAAGTGTGAACTGGGAAAGTAAGAAGCAGGAACTGAAGAAAGGTGGGCGGAAAGGACTGACGTTGATTTGTGAAAGCAGTGGGACCGAGTAAACCTATTAAGGCCAATCATTTTATGCCATCTGGAAATCTGACTGGAATAGATGAAAAGTTACGTACGCGATTTTTTCACTGTTAACTTAAGAAATTAATTAAAAAATTTAACTTAATTTAATACTCTTGACCATTGAATCCTGCGCGCATTGTATAATCGATTTAAATGAATAATATTTTCAAAAAAAATTATTATAATTAATATTTACGCTGATTTAATTTAAATAATTTATTTATGTACTTTGATTAAATTATCAAAATTAAATTTATATGCTCCTTTTGAAATTCTCAAATAATAAAGTGAAATATATATTATTATATTAAATTATTATCATTCAACTAATGTATTTTTTTTTGAAATTCTTATAAATATTTTAATTGAATGGAGTATAATAAGATTTAATTATAATATACTACATTTTAATAAATTAAATTATATTTTAATTCCAATAATAACCACATTATTGTAACTCCATTGTTTAATTAACATTTATTAATCATAATAATTTCATTAGATTGTAACTTCATTGTTTGATAGAAAAACTAATGTTTATTATTATTTAAAACAAAATTTAAAATACATTAAATGAAAAATATTAATTAGAATGAAAAAAAAGGATAAATTGCTACATCATTGCTTGATGTTCTCATATATTGTCATATCAGCATTCATGCTTTAGACATTATAAGAATGTGGGTATCCATGGAGAAACCTGCAGCAGCTTTAGCTAGGAAATCTGCATGATAGTTCCCTTCTCTGTAAATATGACTAACTTTATAAGTATCAATCTTTTAAAGAAGGTGTTGAATGGCTATAATCAATTGTTGGATAGCCCCTGAAGAATAGTTGATATGAGCATAGAGTGTGGGCCTGGAGTTAAGGACCCTTTCGCCTTCCCAATGGGACCAATAACTAGATCCAAGGCAAAAAGGCTAAAAGAGGCATTACAAGGCTACATACAACATTTTGTAGATAAAGAGCTAAACCTAAATGAATATGAGAATTATGGGCTAAGACCTCTTTATCTTGTGGAGGCTTGGAAAAGTTAATGTTAAGCTTTGTAAAGGCCCTATTAAAATTACATGGCTTTATTGTTTTGGGTTGATTTTATTATTCATGTGACTGGGCCTAAATTAATTTGTTTATTTGGGCCTAAAATGACTTCATTTAGTGTGTTTTGGTTGAACCCATGTTATTGGACCTTAGGGCAGCCTATTTAGATATGTTTCATTAGGGTTAGGTTTGCTTGAGGCATATAAATAGCCTCCTTAACATGTAAAACGAAAAGTTGTTTTTTTATCACAAACTTGTGGCTGCTTGTTTTTTTCTTTGAGTGCGGAGTTTGTCTTCTTCACTTGTTGCATCAAGAATTGATTACTTATCAAGATTTCATCTTGTGGTGTTTTCTTTCTTGTTGTTTCTGCCCTATAATCAACGTTCTCAATTCTTGTTGTTTGGGGGTTTGGTAGGGAAGGGATTGTCTTTGGTTAGTGTTCTTGCTGGAATTTCAGATTGCATGCTAATCTTGGGGTTTCCGCATCAACATATATGGTGCACGGCATATGACTAATATGACTATATATGGTATGATATCCATGTGGGGGCAAGTCCATGAATAATACCCTGGGCATATGTTCTTACCCCATACATTTATCACCACCCCATATATATGTAATAAATACATTATATGGATCACCATGGGGGTATGCCCATTGGGATGACATTATATTACTAGTTTCCCACCATATATGTATTTATTCACCCCAAGTCCATATAACCCCCCACGTGGATATAATGTATCATGGCTACACTGCAGTTAACAACTTGCCATATCATTTTATGGCCTAGGCTACTACAATAACATCTAATATGGCATCACTGATCCCAACTGAACTCTACCCCACTTCTGTCTGATATTATATGGTATTAATCATATTCAATCACCATAGAAGTCTATAAACATAGGATATGATGCAGTATATGGTAGATTGCCTATCCATAATAGTCTAATTGGCTTTTAGTATGATAAATGACATATGCCACTTATGTATGATGTCAAATTAGTGAGTGGATAAGGATTATCCATGTAATTATTATAGATTACATTAAATACATTGTGGGGACAAAGGTACACGGGACAGTGATATATTATGCCATACATGGGGTTATGATATACTTATGGTTAGAGTTTTCCTCAATCATGTGGTACGTTAGTACAGGAGTGAGACATATACGGTGATATCAAATTCATTCCAACCATATATATGCCTATTGGTATGACACGGGGTGACAGAATCAGCAAGGTATATATAGCATAATTCTTTTACCCCAATCAAAATTAGTATGTTGCTCATGGACATTATATTACTAGTTTCCCACCATATATGTATATATTCACCCCAAGTCCATATATGCCCCCATGTGGATATAATGTGTCATGGCTACACTATAGTTAACAACTTGCCATACAATTCTAAGGCCAAGGCTTTTACAATGATGTCTAATATAGGATCCCCGATCCCAGCTTAACTTTACCCCACTCGTGTCCGATATTTTATGGTATTAATCATATTTAATCACCATAGAAGTCTATAAACATAGGATATGATGTAGTACATGGTAGATTACCTATCCTTAATAGTCTAATTTGCTGTTAGTATGATAAATGACATATGCCACTTATATATGATATTAAATTAGTGAGAGAATAAGGATAATCCATATAATAGTTATCGATTGCATTAAATGCATTGTGGGGACAAAGGTATACAGGATAATGGTATATTACGCTATACATGGGGGTATGATATACATGTGGTTAGTGTTTTCCTCAATCATGTGGTACGTTAGTACATGAGTGAGATATATGTGGTGATATCAAATTCGTTCCAACCATATATATGCCCATTGGTATGACACAGGGTGACAGAATCAACAAGGTATATATAGCATAGTTTTTACCCCAATCAAAATTAGTATGTTGCTCATGGACATTACATTACTAGTTTCCCACCATATATGTAATATAAACCCCAATGTGTATATAATGTACCATGGCTACACTGCAGTTAACAACTTGCCATAACATTCTATGGCCAAGGCTATTATAATGACATCTAATATAGGATCATTGATCCCAGCTTAACTCTACCCCACTCTTGTCTGATATTATATGGTATTAATCATACTCAATCACTATAGAAGTCTATAAACATAGGATATGACGTAGTATATGGTAGATTAACTATCCATAATAGTCTAATTGGCTGTTAGTATGATAAATGACATATGCCACTTATGTACGATGTCAAATCAGTGAGTGGATAAGGATAATCCATATAATCGTTATAGATTACATTAAATACATTATGGGGACAAAGGTACATGGGATAATGATATATTATTATAACAGTCCATTTATTTAGTGTCTTTTTCAATATTGGTGATAGTGATTTACCGGTCTGTGAATAGTACTATCGGTCCAGGACTTGGTATTATTTCGGTTTAGAAAAATTACTACGTGTGTCTAATATTTTATTTAATATTTTTGGATCATGTTTGCATGATTTAGGTGGGTAGAAAATATTTTATGAATATTTTTGGAGAATTAAGGCATTTAATGAATGGTGATTTTTAGTGTAGTATGTTAAGGAATAATTGAGGAATTATTTTTGTGGAATTAGTTTAATTAATTGGTGGAGTTAAATGATAATTAGAGGAGAATTATTTAAGGAATATTTAGAGCCATTGGATGAGAATACTAAGGACTTGATCAAAGCCATTCATTTGGCATAAAAGAGAGAAGTCAAGTTTGATTTTTCTACTTAAAGATGACAACTCATCAACACTATTCACCCTTCTTCTCCACACCTCCATTGCCTCTTTCTTCTCTTCTCTCATTTTCTTCATTTTCTTTCCATTTCTCTACCTCTAAACTCCACCAAATCACTTAATTAAGCCTTGAATTAGTAAGTAGACACTAAGACCTAAGCTAAGAAGTGGAAATTGGAGTTACCATTGAAGCAAGTAAGCTGTGACTTTTAGAATTTGTGATTTACTAAGTAGAATTCAAGGGTTAGGCATGTAATTGATGCATTAAATCATGCTCCATTCATTTATTTTGTTAATTTTGATTTTGATGTGCATTTTTTCCTACTTTAATGAACTAGGAGAATCCTCCACAAAAAGGGAAGGAGAAAACCAAAGAGTGAGGATTTCCAAGCTTCTTCAAGCTTGTTTTGAAGGTTAGTGCACTATTATTTCCATTCCCCTTTCATTTTCTTTAAGTTTCAATCTTTAGGTTTTTGAATGATTTTTGAGTTCTTGTTGATTTTGTTGGGGAATTGCTTAATTGATTCTTTATACATGCTTGTCCATATATTCTAAGCTTGATGAAATGCTTGAGTGGGGAAAAGAACCATTTCCTCTTCTTTTCCCATGGATGGCCGAACCTCCTTAGGAGGAAGGGCCTTGGGTTTTGCTTCAAGCTTTGGTTTTCTTGCGTTTTCATGCTTGAATTAAACTTTAATGAGTTTATTAATAAGTAATTTGGTGGTGGTTAAAATCTCTTCTTTGAATTTTAATGTTTAAGCATTTTATTAAGACTTAAAGAAGGTTTGAAATGTATAAAAATGGGTTTTATGGTTATTTATCTTAAGTAATGAATTTAATGGTTTTGAGTAGTGATTTTAAGTTGGTAATTAAGACTTTTAATGGAGGAAGCCATTCCTCCTTTCTTTTCAATAAAAGGTCGAAAGTCCTTTTATGAGTAAGGCATGTTTATTTTTTGTTTTTAAAATGCTAACTTTTAAGTGTTTTGAGCTAAGCATATTTGTGTATTAAGAAAGCATGATTTTGGATTTAAGCATAAAAGAACTTAATGAGTATTTACAAGTTGTAAGTTAAGGAATTTTGAAATAATAAGAACTAAGTTAAGAGGTATTTTGCTAAGGAACTATTTATAAGAAATAAGATCATTTGTGGAAGAATGGATTTATTTTGGGCTCTACTATGCATGATTGAAATGTAGTATGATGAGATTGATTTCGATATGTGAGCATGCTCGGGTTATCAGCACATTCTGTTATGTGGAGCTATGATCATATGCTAGGGTTATCAGCCCTTATGAATAGGCGGACGTGATTATTATGTGATGGGGGTGGCACTTTCACAGGCCACAATTGTGTGATAGGGATGGCGCTTTCATAGGCCACGATTGAATCTGCTTATGTTCATTCTGTATTAGCACGTCTTTAGTACTTAATTTATATTTGATTTGAGTATTTTAAAGCGTTTTTAAGATTTGTTGCTTTGGCAATTCTTTGTTATTTTAATTGATAATTATTTAGCACCACTGAGTCTTCCACTCAACGCATTGATTTTTATCATACGCAGGTTAAGAGCGCTGGACGCTTCCTGAAAACCGGAGGAGTAGCATCAGAGTAGAAATATTACTTTTGGGTAGGACATATAGTAATTTGTGATTTTGGCATGTATAGGAAATATATAAAAGTATTAAGGTTGTAAATATTGAAATTGTAATTAATGAGATTGGTGGTTATTTAAGTATTATTATCTTATTATATTTATGGTGTATGGATGTTAATAAATATTTCTTAGAATGAATGGTAAAATAACATCATAGAACTTGAGTGAACTGTTACAACCATTTAGAAGTGCTGTGTGATACACTGTGTTGACTTGGAGTTTTGGGGTTTGGAGGAATTTATATTGGAAGTGTATTTGTTTTCTTTGTGTGGTAAGTGTATTTATTCACCCCAAGTCCATATAACTCCCCACGTGGATATAATGTATCATGGCTACACTGCAGTGCACAACTTGCCATACCATTCTATGGCCAAGGCTATTACAATGACATTTAATATAGGATCACTAATCCCAGCTTAACTCTACCCCACTCTTGTCTGATATTATATGGTATTAATCATACTCAATCACCACAGAAGTCTATAAACATAGGATACGATGTAGTTTACGGTAGATTAACTATCCATAATAGTCTAATTGGCTGTTAGTATGATAAATGACATATGCCACTTATGTACGATGTCAAATTATTGAGTGGATAAGGATAATCCATATAATCATTATAGATTACATTAAATACATTATGGGGACAAAGGTACACGGGATAGTGATATATTATGCTATACATGGGGATATGATATACATGTGGTTAGAATTTTCCTCAATCATATGGAACGTTAGTACATCAGTGAGATGTATATGGTGATATCAAATTTATTCCAACCATATATATGCCCATTGGTGTGACACAGGGTGATAGAATCAGCAAGGTATATATACCATAGTTCTTACCCCAACCAAAATTAGTATGTTGCTCATGGACATTATATTACTAATTTCCCACCATATATTTATTTATTCACCCCAAGTCCATATAACTCCCCACGTGGATATAATGCATCATGGCTACACTGCAGTTAACAACTTGCCATACCATTTTATGGCCAAGGATATCACAATAACACCTAATATAGGATCAATGACCCCAGCTTAACCCTACCCCACTCCTGTCGATATTATAAGCTATTAATCATACTCAATCACCATAGAAGTCTATAAACATAGGATATGATGTAGTATATGGTAGATTACCTATCCATAATAGTCTAATTGGCTATTAGTATGATAAATGACATATGCAACTTATGTATGATGTCAAATTAGTGTGCGGATAAGGATAATCCATATAATCGTTATAGATTGATTACATTAAATACATTATGGGAACAAAGGTACATGGGATAGTGATATATTATGCTATACATGGGGGTAAGATATACGTGTGGTTAGTGTTTTCCTCAATCATGTGGTACGTTAGTACAGGAGTGAGACATATATAGTGATATTAAATTCATTCCAACCATATATATGCCCATTGGTCTGACATAGGGTGACAGAAACAGCAAGGTATATATAGCATAGTTCCTACCCTAATAAAAATTAGTATGTTGCTCATGGACATTATATTACTAGTTTCCCACCATATATATATTTATTCGCCCCAAGTCCATGTAACACCACGCGTGGATATAATGTATCATGGCTACACTGCAGTTAATAACTTGCCATACCATTCTTTGGCCAAGGCTATTACAATGACAACTAATATAGGTTCATTGTTCCCAACTTAACTCTACCCCACTCCTATCCGATATTATATGGTGTTAATCACACTCAATCACCATAAAGTATATAAACATAGGATATGATGTAGTATATGGTAGATTACCTATCCATAATAGTCTAATTGGCTGGTAGTTGTTAAATGACATATGCCACTTATGTATGATGTCAAATCAGTGAGTGGATAAGGATAATCCCTGTAATCGTTATAGATTACATTAAAAACATTGTAGGGACAAAGGTACATTGGATAGCGACATATTACGCTATACATGGGGGTATGATATACGTATGGTTACTGTTTTCCTCAATCATGTGGAACGTTAGTATAGGACTGGGAGATATATGGTGATATCAAATTCATTCCAACCATATATATGGCCATTGGTATGACATAGGGTGACAGAATCAGTAAGGTATATATAGCGTAGTTCTTACCCCAATCAAAATTAGTATGTTGCTCATGGACATTATATTTCTAGTTTCCCACCATATATATATTTATTCACCCCAAGTCCATATAACCCCCCACGTGGATTTAATGTATCATGGCTACACAATTAATAACATGCCATACCATACCATTCTTTGGCCAAGGCTATTACAATGACATCTCATATAGGATCACTGATCCCAACTTAACTTTGCCCCACTCCTATCCGATATTATATGGTATTAATCATGATCAATCACCATAGAAGTATATAAACATAGGATATGATGTAGTAAATGGTAGATTACCTATCCATAATAGTCTAATTGGCTGGTAGTATGATAAATGACATATGCCACTTATGTATGATGTCAAATCAATGAGTGGATAAGGATAATCCATATAATCGTCATAGATTACATTAAAAACATTACAGGGACTAAGGTACACGGGATAGTGATATATTAGGCCATACATGGGGGTTTGATATACGTGTGATTAGTGTTTTCCTCAATCATGTGGTACGTTAGTACAGGAGTGAGTCATATATAGTCATATCAAATTCATTCCAACGATATATATGCGCATTGGTATGACATATGGTGACAGAATCAGCAAGGTATATATAGTATAGTACCTACGCCAATCAAAATTAGTATGTTGCTCTTGGACATTCTATTACTAGTTTCCCACCATATATATATTTATTCACCCCAAGTCCATATAACCCCCAAGGTGGATATAATGTAGCATGGCTACATTGCAGGTAACAACTTGCCATACCATTGTATGGCCAAGGCTATTACAATGACATAAAATATAGGATCACTAATCCCAGCATAACTCTACCCCACAACTATCTGATATTATATGGTATAAATCATACTCAATCACCATAGAAGTCTATAAACATAGAATATGATGTAGTATACAGTAGATTACCTATCCATAATAGTCTAATTGGCTGTTAGTATGATAAATGACATATGTCACTTATGTACAATGTCAAATTAGTGAGTGGATAAGGATAATACATATAATTGTTATAGATTACATTAAATACATTATAGGGATTATAGTACACAGGATAGTGATATTATGCTACAAATAGGGGTATGATATACGTGTGGTTAGTGTTTTCCTCAATCATGTGCTACGTTAGTGCAAGAGTGAGACATATATGGTGATATCAAATTCATTCCAACCATATATATGCCCATTAGTATGACACAAGGTGACATATTTAGGAAGGTATTTGTTGCATTGTTCTTACCCCAATCAAAATTAGTATGTTGCTAATGGAGATTATATTACTAGTTTCCCACCATATATGTATTTATTCACCCCAAGTCCATATAACCCCCCACGTGGATATAATGTATCATGGCTACAGTGCAGTTAACAACTTGCCATACCATTTTATGGATAAGGTTATTACAATGTCATCTAATATAGGATCACCGGTACCAGTTTAACTCTACCCCACTCCTATCCAATATTTTATGATATTAATCATACTCAATCATCATAGAAGTCCATAAACATAGGATATGATGTAGTATATGGAAGATTACCTATCCATAATAGTTTAATTGGCTGTTAGTATGATAAATGACATATGCCACTTATGTATGATGTCAAATGAGTGAGTGGATAAGGATCATCCATATAATCGTTATAAATTACATTAAATATATTATGGGGAGAAAGGTACACGGGATAGTGATATATTATGCTATACATGGGGGTATGATATATGTGTGGTTAGTGTTTTCCTCGATCATGTGGCACTTTAGTACAAGAGTGAGACATATATGGTGATATCAAATTTATTCCAACCATATATATGCCCATTGCTATGTCACAAGGTAACAAAATCAGCAAGGTATATATAGCACAGTTGATACCTCAATCAAAATTTGTATCTTCTCATGGACATTATATTACTAGTTTTCCACCATACATGTATTTATTCACCCCATGTCCATATAACCCCCCACGTGGATATAATGTATCATGGCTACACTGCAGTTAACAACTTGCCATACCATTCTATTGCCAAAGAATATTACAATGACATCTAATATAGGATCACTCATCCCAGCTTAACTCTACCCCACTCATGTCCGATATTATATGGTATTAATCATACTCAATCACCATAAAAGTATGTAAACATAGGATATGATGCAGTATATGGTAGATTACCTGTCCATAATAGTCTAATTGGCTGTTAGTATGATAAATCACATACGCCACTTATGTACGATGTCAAATCAATGGGAGGATAAGGATAATCCATATAATCGTTATAGATTACATTAATAACTTTATGGGGACAAAAGTACACGAGATAGTGATATATTATGCTCTACATGGGGATATGATATACGTGTGGTTAGTGTTTTCCTCAATCATGTGGTACATTAGTACAAGAGTGAGACATATATGGTGATATCAAATTCATTCCAACCATATATATGCCCATTGGTATGATATAGGGTGACAGAATCAGCAAGGTATATATAGCATAGTTCTTACCCCAATCAAAATTAGTATGTTGCTCATGGACATAGTTTCCCACAATATATGTATTTATTCACCCTAAGTCCATATAACCCCCCACTTGGATATAATGTATCATGGCTACACTGTAGTTAACAACTTGCCGTACCATTCTATGGGCAAGGCTATTATAATGGCTTCTAATATAGGATCACTGATCCCAACTTAACTCTACCCCACTCCTATCCGATATTATATGGTATTATACAAACTTAGTCACCATAGAAGTCTATAAACATAAGATATGATGTAATATATGGTAGATTACCTATCCATAATAGTATAATTGGCTATTAGCATGATAAATGACATTTGTCACTTATGTATGATGTCAAATTAGTGAGTGGATAAGGATAATCCGTATAATCATTATAGATTACATTAAATACATTGTGGGGACAAAGGTACACAGGATAATGATATATTATGTTATACATGGGGGTATGATATACGTGTGGTTAGTGTTTTCTTCAATCATGTGGTACGTTAGTACAAGAGTGAGACATATATGGTGATATAAAATTCATTCCAATCATATATATACCCGTTGGCATGACACATGGTGACAGAATCAGCAAGGTATATATAGCATAGTTCTTACCCCAATCAAAATTAGTATGTTGCTTGTGCACATTATATTACTAGTTTTCCACCATATATGTATTTTTTTACATCAAGTCCATATAACCCCCCACGTGGATATAATGTATCATGGCTACACTGCAGTTCACAACTTGCCATACCATTCTATGGCCAAGGCTATTACAATGACATCTAATATAGTATCACTGATCCCAGCTTAACTTTACCTCACTCCTGTCCGATATTATATGGTATTAATCATACTCAATCACCATAGAAGTCTATAAAAATAAGATATGATGTATTATATGGTAGATTACCTATCCATAATAGTCTAATTGGCTATCAGTATGATAAATGACATATACAACTTATGTATGATGTCAAATTATTGTGCGGATAAGGATAATCCATGTAATCATTATAGATTGATTACATTAAATACATTGGGGGGGATAAAGGTACACGGGATAGTGATATACTATACTATACATGGGGATATGATATACGTGTGGTTAGCATTTTCCTTAATCATATGGCAAGTTAGTACAGGAGTTAGACGTATATGGTGATATCAAATTCATTCCAACCATGTATATGCCCATTGGTGTGACAAGGGGTGATAGAATCAAGAAGGTATATATAGCATAGTTCTTACACCAATATAAATTAGTATGTTGCTCGTGGAGATTATATTAGTAGTTTCCCACCATATATGTATTTATTCACCCCAAGTCCATATAACCCACCTGTGGATATAGTGTATCATGGATACACTACAGTTAACAACTTGCCATACCAATCTTTGCCCAAGGCTATTACAATGACATCTAATATATAATGTAGTATATGGTAGATTACCTATCCATAATAGTCTAATTGGCTGTTAGTATGATAAATCACATATGCCACTTATGTACGATGTCAAATCAGTGAGTGGATAAGGATAATCCATATAATCGTTATAGATTACATTAAAAACTTTGTGGGGACAAAAGTACACGGGATAGTGATATATTATGCTCTACATGGGGATATGATATACATGTGGTTAGTGTTTTCCTCAATCATGTGGTACGTTAGTGCAGGAGTGAGACATATATGGTGATTATAGTTGAGGACTGGAGTGCCGGCCGGGCTCGAAAAGCCCGAAGTACGGAGATATTGAAGCTGGAGGATCGTTTCATATGCTGGGAACCATGCTGGGGATTATAGTTTTTTCGAATCATTTTAGGTTTTTGGCATTACTACCCTTCATGTATGGCTAACATCTACCAATGGTGCAAATTTGAGGGCAAATGCTCATAGTCGCCGAGATCCCGATGTGCTCAGGGACTAGCTCAAGCTAGCTTAGATGGCCTTGGCGAAGCGAATGGCCCCGAATGGTTTGACGAATCAGGGGCTGTGATCAATGTGGGAGCCTTCTAGAGGTTCGGGGAACCTAGGCCGAAGTGCCGGCGGGGCTCGAAAAGCCATGGGAACGGAGATATTGAAGCCAGTGGGTCATTTCATAGGTCGAGAATATAGTCAGAGACTGCAATTTTTTCAAATCATTTTGGTTTTTAAGAATTTCTCCCCTTCATGTATGGGTAACATCTATCAACGGTACAAATTTGAGGGAAAAAGCTCACAGTCGTCGGGAGCCCGACATGTTTGGGGTCTAACTCATGTTAGCTTGGATGGCCATGGCGAAGCGAATGGCCCCGGAAGGTCCGGTGAATTGGGGCCCTGGATCAATATGGGTGCCTTCTATAGGTCTGGAGAACCGGATTCAGAGTGTCGGTAGGGCTAGAAAAGCTCCTATTGCTAAGATATTGAAGTCGGAGGGCTATTTCATAGGTCGGGATCCGAGCCAGGGATTGCAATTTTTTTGAATCATTTTGATTTTTCGGCATTTGGTGGCTTTATGTATTCGTAACATCTACCAATCCTGCATATTAGAGGGCAAAAGCTCATAGTCGTCGGGAGCCCAACGTGTTTAGGGGCTAGCTTAAGTTAAGCTTGGATGGCCTTAGTGAAGCGAATGGCTTTTGAGGCTCCAGCGAATCAGGGGCTAGGATCATTATGGGTGCCTTCTATAGGTCCGGGGAACCGAGCCGGAGTGTCGACTGGGCTTGAAAAGCCCCTGAGGTAGAGACATTAAAGGATACTGTTGTAATGGGCATGGGTGGGTTAGCTAGGGATAATCCTCTATTTTGCACGTGGGAGACCCCTACTGCCCAGGCATAAACCTATATTTGGCATGTGGCACGCTCGCGGGGGCCTGCGCATTTGGCTTGTGGTGCCCTGGCCAGCGTAGCACAGCGATAAGCCTCCACTAGGAATGCGGCACCCCTGCGGGCTGCTTACGCCCAGCGCAGTGATAATCCTCGACTGGCTATATGGATCACTTATAGGTTGGCTATGCCTAGCACAGTGATAAACCTCTAATAGGCATGCGGGGCGCTAATAGCCCAACGAGAGAGCTCTATTGGGAATGCGGTACACCAGTAGATCGTGCGCTGCCCAACCCAGCAATAAACCTCTATTAGGCGTGCAATGCACCTGTAGCCCGCAAGTTGCCTCAGCCTGGGCACTACCCAACCTAGAAAAAAAAATCTACTATTTATGCAATGTGCTAGCAGTCCGCGCGCTACCTAGCCCTGCCTCCTGCCTGCGCATTGGCCAGCCCTGTGATGAATCCCATTTCGCCTGCGGCACACCTACCTGTGCGCTGCCCAGCCCAGCGATAACACTTGGCTGCCACAAGCCATTTCTCCCTGTGGTTACTTTTTTGACACCTCTAACTTCAAATTTCAAAGGTCCAAAGGATCGATAGGCCACGCTTTCACGATTCGTATTTGTATTGGAAATCAAAATCAAACAAGCTTTTACGCTTTTGTTCCACACGAGATTTCTTTTCTCGTTGAGCTCATCTTAGGACACTTGCATTATCTTTTAACAAATGTTCTGCCCCAACCAAACTCCCCACCTAACAATGTCTTTTGCTCGAATCGACCGTCGAAATGGCCTTGGGTCCAAAAAGAGGGGCGTAGCCTGCCTCCGATTCACGGAATAAGTAAAATAATGTTAAAAGTAGTGGTATTTCACCGTCGCCTTTTGTCTCCCACTTATCCTACACCTCTTAAGTCATTTCACAAAGTCAGACCAGAGTCAAGCTCAATAGGGTCTTCTTTCCCTATTGATTTCACCAAGCCCGTTCCCTTGGCTATGGTTTCACTGGATAGTAGACAGGGACAGTGGGAATCTCATTAATCCATTCATGTGCATCACTAATTTGATGATGAGGCATTTGGCTACCTTAAGAGAGTCATCACTAACCAGACAAATCGCTCCACCAACTAAGAATGGCCATGCACCACCACCCATAGAATCAAGAAAGAGCTCTTAGTCTGTCAATCCTTACTATGTCTGGACTTGGTAAGTTTCCCTGTGTTGAGTCAAATTAAGCTGCAAGCTCCACTCTTGGTGGTGTCCTTCCATCAATTTCTTTAAGTTTCAGCCTTGCGACCATACTCCCCTCGGAACCCAAAGACTTTGATTTCTCATAAGGTGCCGGTGGAGTCCTAAGAGCAACATCTGTCGATCCCTAGTCGACATCATTTATGGTTGAGACTAGGATGGTACCTAATCATCTTTGAGCTCCCAACTTTCCTTCTTGATTAATGAAAACATCCTTGGCAAATGGTTTCGCAGTTGCTCATCTTTCATAAATCTAAGAATTTCACCTCTCACTACGAAATACGAATGCCCCCGACTGTCCCTGTTAATCATTATTCTGATCCCGAAGGCCAACACAATAAGACTGAAATCCTATGATGTTTTCCCATGCTAATGTATACAGAGTGTAGGCTTGCTTTGAGCACTCTAATTTCCTCAAAGCAATAGCGTGGAAGGCACGACTCGACCAATTAAGGCAAGGAGCACATCGTCAGTAGAAGAGATGAGCCAACAGGTGCACACCACGAGGAAGACTAATCGACCCAACCCAAGGTCCAACTATGAGCTTTTTAACTGCAACAACTTAAATATATGTTATTGGAGCTGGAATTACCGCGACTTCTGGCACCTGACTTGCCCTCTAATGGATCCTCATTAAGGGATTTAGATTGTACTCATTAAGGGATTTAGATTGTACTCATTCCAATTACCATACTCATTGAGCCTGGTATTGTTATTTATTGTCACTACCTCCCCGTGTCAGGATTGGGTAATTTATGCACCTGCTGCCTTCCTTAGATGTGGTCGTCGTTTCTCAGGCTCCCTCTCTAAAATTGAACCCTAATTCTCCATCAACCCATCACCACCATGGTAGGCCTTTATCCTACCATCGAAAGTTGATAGGGTAGAAGTTTGAATGATGCATCGCTGGCACGATGGTTGTGTGATCCGTCGAGTTATCATGAATCATTAGAGCAATCGGCAAAGCCTACGTTGACCTTTTATCTAATAAATGCATCCCTTTTAGAAGTCGGGGTTTGGTTCACGTATTAGCTCTAGAATTACTACTATTATCCGAGTAGCAGATACCATAAAACAAACTACAAGTGATTTAAAGAGCCATTCGCAGTTTCACAGTCTGAATTAGTTCATACTTACACATGCATGGCTTAATCTTTGAGACAAGCATATGACTACTGGCAGGATCAACCAGGTAGCATTCCTTCACGATGTCGGCCCCCGCATGAACCCACCGTGCCTGTGGTAAGGCAGCACAAACAAGGCTTGAAACGAGTGTGTCCGTCGTTCTTAGAGACATTGATTGGGCCAATGGAGGGCATACATTCACACCCTCCGCCCACTTGGCTCCCTTAAGGTTTGATTGAGGAGTGGATGGCACAGGCTTAGGTTGAGGTTAAGCAAAGGTAACCAAATCTTTTGTTGAAGCGACTGGTTAGGGAAGTGAATCAAGAGTCCCTAGTCTTCTGGAATAAACTTGATCAAAACAAGGGCGACTAGATGCAGGTGCAGGAGAAGGAATAGGAGCAGCAGATGCTGTAGTAGGAGTAGGTTCAAGATCAAGAATAAGAGTAGGAGTAGAAGAGCTAAGAAGGTGCTGGATAGTGTAGACTAAAAGTTCATCATCCTCCCCTTCACTCTTATATATAGAAGAAGAAGAAAAGAATGGAGTATTCTACAAAAATAAGATAATGGTCAAGATCAAGAGAGAAACAACGATACCCCTTTTGATGCCGAGAATACCCAAGGAAAACACAACGAAGGGACTTTGGATCTAATTTAGATACCTGTGGACAAACATCACAAACAAAACAAGTACAACAAAAAATATGAGGTTCAATGGGGAATAGAAGTTTAGAAGAAAATAATACATTATAAGGAATTTCACCATTAAGCATAGTGGAAGGCATGCGATTGATCAAGAAACATGCAGTAGAAACTGCATCAGCCCAAAAATGTTTAGGGACCTTCATTTGGAAGAGAAGTGCCTAGCAACCTCAAGAAGATGTCTATTTTTTCTTTCTGCAACCCCATTTTGAGAAGGAGTATCAACACAAGATGTTTGATGGAGAATACCATTTTGTGACATATAAGATTGGAAGGAACTAGATAGATATTCTTTAGCATTATCACTTGGTAGTATGTGAATAGAGGTATTAAATTGAGCTTTAATCTCAGCACAGAAGGAACAAAAAATAGAGAATATCTCAAAATGAGTTTTCATTAAAAATAACCAAGTAACACGAGAATAATCATCCACAAAAGTAACAAAATACCTAAATCCAGTTTTAGAAATAATAGGACATGGACTGTAAACATCTGAATGAACTAACTCAAAGGGAGATGAAACCATTTATTGACTCGAGGAACTAAAGGTAAACAATGATGTTTGGCAAATTGACAAGGCTCACATTCTAAAATTAATAGAGACTGGAACTACGGACATAACTTCTTTAAGGTTGATAATGAAGTATGACCCAAACGGCAATGAATCTCAAGAGGAGATAGAGCACCCGCACAAGAAAGAGATAACGAAACTTGTTCATCTAGAAGACAAAGGCCACTAGACTCACGGCCTCTACCAATAATCAGCTTCGTCAAAAGATCCTAAAAGCCACGATAGGTAGGATAAAATTTATCACAACAGTTCAATAATCTGCTTCGTCAAAATTTAGCTTCTTGTCAGGAAGCTTTACAGCAGAGAACAAACAAGCCAAAGGCTTTGATACCATGCAATTCAGTATGGAAAAATAATCTTGTGTGTATTTCATAAAATAGGGGTATATATATACAGCAATACAAGGTATTATAAACCTAATAGGAATCTAACTCCTAATAGGACTCTATTTACAACTAATCCTTAACAAGAAACATTATTAAATCCCAGCCATCACTCCCCTATAAAATTTTATTCTAGGAACCTTTGGTCGTGAAATTTTGGGAGGCATCATAAAAAAGGGTAAAGAATTGAATCGATACCCTTGGTCTTGAGATTCGGTCCGGACGGTGGTCAAATAAAAATTTTGATGAAAATGCCCCTAGAGGGGCTTAAAAATCCGTAAAAAAATGGAAATATCACCAAAAGCCATGATTTTTTATGGGTGACCAAAGAATATAATTATGGAATTATTTGAGTGGTCTCCGGCCAATGCTTTGCGAGAAAGGGGCAACTTTTAGGATGAAAATGCTAACGGACAAAAATGTCATCCGATGCCCACGGTTTTTTATGGGGAATGCTTAAATATCATTATGGAATTATTGTCGTGGCTACCGATCGATTGTTTGTGCAAGAGCATGACAAATGACCATTTCATAGGTCGAGACTTGAGCCGCGGTCTCAGAATTTTTCCCCAATCGTTTTACGTGTTCGGCATTAGTCCCCTTCATGTATGGGCGAAATCTACCAATGGTGCGAATTTGAGAGTAAAAGCTCACAATCACCGGCAGCCCACGTGTTCAGGGGCTAGCTGAAGTTAGCTTAGATGGCTTTAGCGAAGCAAATGGCCCCGGATGCTCCAGCTAATTGGAGGTAGGGATCTATATGGATATCTTCTATAGGTCTAGGAACCCGAGCCCAAGTGTTAGTCAAGCTTGAAAAGCCCCTAGTGCGGAGATATTGAAGTAGGGACTGCAGTTCTTTTGCATCATTTTGCATTTTTGGCATTAGTCCCCTTCCTGTATGGGTAACATCTATAAATGGTATGAACTTGAGGGTAAAAGCTTATAGTCGCCCGGAGCCCAACGTGTTCGGGGGCTAGCTCAACTTAGCTTGCATGCCCTTGTCAAAGCGAGTGGCCCCTTATGCTCCAACTAATTGGTGGTCAGGATCAATATGGATGCCTTTTATAGGTTTGGGAAACTAGATTCAGAGTGTCGGTCGAGCTTGAAAAGCCCCCAGTGTAGAGATATTGAAGCCGAACGGTCATTTCATAGGCTAGGAATCGAGCCGGGGACTGTAGTTTTTTTGAATCATTTTGGATTTTCGACGTTAGTCGCCTTCATGGATGGGTAAAATCTACTAATGGTCCGAATTTGAGGGCAAAAGCTCACAGTTGCCCGGGAGCCCGATGTGTTCGAGGGCTAGCTCAAGTTAAGCTTGGATGGCCTTAGCGAAGAGAATGGCCCCGGAAGCTCCAGCTAATCAAGGGCCGAGATTAGTATGGATGCCTTCTATAGGTCCTGGGAACCCGAGCTGGAGTGTCGATCGAGCTTGAAAAGCCCCTAGAGCGGAGAATTTGAAGCCGAATGGCCATCTCATACACCTAGAACTGAGCTGGGAACTGCAGGTTTTTCAAATTGTTTCACTTTTTTTGCATTATTCCCCTTCATGTATGGGTAATATTTATCAATGGTGCGAATTCGAAGGCAAAAACTCACAGTCGTCAGGAGCCCAACATGTTCACAGGCTAGCTCAAGTTAGCTTGGATGGCCTTGGCGAAATGAATGGCCTCAGATGCTTCAGCTAATTGGGGTCGGGATCGGTATGGATGCCTTCCAAAGGTCTAGGGAACCTGATCCGGAGTGTCAGTCGGGCTTGAAAAGCCCCCGCTGGGGAGATATTGAAGCCGAATGGCTGTTTCAAAGGCCCAAAATCGAGCTAATAATTGCAGGTTTTTCAAATCCTTTTGCATTTTAGGATTGGGGCTCCCTCATGTATGGTTAACATTTATCATTAGTGCAAATTTGAGTGCAAAAGCTCACATTTGTCGGTAGCCCGACGTTTTCGGGGGCTAGCTTAAGTTACCTTGGATGGCCTTGGCAAAGCGAATGGCCCCGGATGCTCTGGTGAATCAGGAGCCAAAATCGATATGGATTCTTTTTCTATAGGGCTGGGTAACCCAGGATGGCGTGCCGACTGAGCATGAAAAGCCTCCGGTGTGGAGATATTAAAGCCAGTCGTAGGCCAGGGACTGTAGTTTTTTTGAATCATTTTGCTTTTTTGACATTACTACCCTTCATGTATGGGTAACATCTATCAATGATGCGAATTTGAGGGCAAAAGCTCATAGTCACCGGGAGCCCAACGTGTTCGGGGGCTAGCACAAATTAGCTTGGTGGTCTTGGAGAAGCAAATGGCCCCAGAGGCTTTGGCGAATCAGGGGCCAGGACCAATATTGTTGCCTTCTATAGGTTTGAGTAACCCGAGATGAAATGTCGATCGAGCTCGAAAATCCCCCGGCGCGATGATAGTTATGCTAGAGGGATGTTACATAGGCCGGGAACCAAGCTGGGGACTCCAATTTTTTTGAATCGTTTTAGTTTTTCAGCATCAATGCCCTGCATGTATGGGTAACATCTATCTATGGTGTGAATTTTAGGGCAAAAGCTCACAGTCGCTGGGAGCTCAACGTGTTCAAGGGCTAGCTTCGGTTGGCTGGGATGGCCTTGGCGGCTCTGGTGAATCAGGGACCCGGATTGATATGAGTTCCTTCTATAGGTCTGGGGAACCCAATCAGGAGTACCGATCGAGCTTGAAAAACCCACGATGTGGACATATTGAAGCCCAAGCGCCATTTCATAAGTCGAGAATTAGGCCGGGGGTTGCAGCCTTTTTGTATTGTTTTTGATTTTCAACATTAGTCCCCTTCATGTATGGGTAACATTGACTAATTGTGCAAATTTGATGACAAAAGCTCACAGTCGCCGGGAACCCGACGTGTTCGGGGGCTAGCTCAGGTTAGCTTGGATGGTCATGGCGAAACAAATGGCCCTAGATTCCTCAGCCAATCAGGATCCAAGATCAGTATGGACACCTTCTACAAATCCGAGGAACTAGAGCTAGAGTGTTGGTCAGGCCCGAGAAGCCCCCGATGCGAAGATGTTGAAGCCAAATGGCAATTTCATAGGTTGGGAATCGAGCCAGGGACTGCAATTTTTTCGAATCGTTTCGCATTTTTGGTCTTAGTCTACTTCTTGTTCAGGTAACATCTACCAATGGTACGAATTTGAGGGCAAAAACTTATAGTTTTCGGGAGCCCAACGTGTTCGGGGCCTAGCTCATGTTAACTTAGATGGCCTTGGCAAAGATAACGGCCTCAGAGGCTCCGCCGAATTAGGGGTCAAGATTGATATCGGTGTCTTTTATAGGTCTGGGGAACCCAGGCCGGAGTGCCAGCCAGGCTTGAAAAGCCCCCGGTGCAGAGACATTAAAGAATACGGCTGTAATGGGCATGGGAGGGGTTGCCAAGGATGAACCTCTATTTGGCAGGTGGGAGACCCCCGCTACCCAAGCATAAACCTCTATTTGGCATGTTGCACGCCCGCGGGGGCCTGTGCATTTTGCTTGTGGAAACCCTGGCCAGCCTAGCGCAGCAATAAACCTCCACTGGGTGTGCGACGCGCCTGCAGGCTGCTTGCCCCCAGTATAGCGTTAAACCTCTGATGGGTGTGCGGCATGCCAGTAGCCTAGCGAGAGAGCTCTATTGGGCATGCGGTCCACTAGCAGACCGCGCTGCCCAGCCCATCGATAAACCTCTATTAGGCGTGAAGTGCACCAGTTGCCCGCTTGATGCCTAGGCCCAGGCGCTGTCCAGCCTAGCGAAAAACCTTTATTGCACATGCGGTGCGCCAGGAGCCTGCACGTTGCCCAACCCTGCCTCTTACCTGCATATGGGCCAACCCTATGATGAACCTCCATTTGGCTTGTGGCACACTTGCCAGTATGTTGCTTGACCCAGTGATAGACCTCTTTTTGCGCATGGAGGGCCAATATTGGGCTCACCACTCGGGTCACCTATGGGGCCCGATAGGCCAAAACTACAATGGGACCATCGCATATCCCCTGATCTCGTGCCTTTGTCACTTTTTCTGGTTTTTTGATAAATGGGCAGTGTGACTCGACCTTAGTCATTTTTTATGCATTAGGTGCCTTAGTCATTTCAATGAAATTGTGACATTTTTTGATACATGGTTAGCGTCCCTTCGCCTTGGTAATTTTTTATGCATCTTGCCTCGCCCTTAGTCATTTTTTATGCATGCACTACATGTCCTCGGACTTAGTCATTTTTTATGCTTTACATGTCCTCGCCCTCGGTCAAATGGGCACATCTTCGGGTGGCTAAACCTCCCCTCCGCTAATGGGGTAGTTAATTATTTGGGGTTTGAAGGGGGAGGGATGAATCGGAATGATAAAGGGCTAAATCTCAATGGATCGTGGTAGCAAGGCCACTCTGCCACTTACAATACCCCGTCAAGTATTTAAGCCATTTATAAAGGATTCTATCCATTGTCGGATGGGAATTATACTTTAAGGTAGCCCTCATGGCTCATCCGCCATGCGAGCTTAGCCAACGGCACTTGCCTCTAGGAACCGGATGGCCCCTACTGGGGGTCTACAAACGGGCGATGGATGCACGCGTCGCTTCTGGCCCAGATTCTAACTTAGAGGCATTTAGTCATAATCCAGCACATGGTAGCTTTGTGCCATTGGCTTTTTAACCAAGTGCAATGACCAACTGTGCAAATCAACGGTTCCTCTCATACTAGATTGAATTGCCATCGCGAAACCATCAATAGTAGGGTAAAACTAACCTTTCTCATGATGGTCTAAACCCAGCTTAGGTTCCCTCTTGGTGGGTGAACAATCCAACACTTGGTGAATTATGCTTCACGCCGACACCGAAGGATAAAAAAGCAACGTCACTATGAACGCTTGGCTGCCACAAGGCAATTATCCCTGTGGTAACTTTTCTGACACCTCTAGCTTCAATTTTTGAAGGTTTAAAGGATCGATAGGCCACGCTTTCACGATTCATATTCGTACTGGAAATCAGAATCAAACGAGTTTTTACCCTTTTATTCCATACGAGATTTCTATTCTCATTGAGCTCATCTTAGGACACCTGCATTATCTTTGAACAGATGTGCTACCCTAACCAAACTCCCCACCTGACAACGTCTTCTGCCTGGATCGACTACCGAAATGGCCTTTGGTCCAAAAAGAGCGGTGTAGCCCCTCCTCCGATTCACGGAATAAGTAAAATAACAGTGGGAATCAAATTCCAAAAAGAGCGGCGTAGCCCCTCCTCCGATTCACGGAATATGCTTGGCCTTTCGGCTCCCACTTATCCTACACCTCTTAAGTCATTTCACAAAGTCGAATGAGAGTCAAGCTCAATAGGGTCTTCTTTCCTTGTTGATTCTGCCAAGCCCATTCCCTTGGCTGTGGTTTCGCTGGATAGTAGATAGGAACAGTGGGAATCTTGTTAACCCATTCATGGGCATCACTAATTAGATGATGAGGCATTTGCTACCTTAAGAGAGTCATAGTTACTCTCACCCTTAAACCGCTCTTGGTTGAATTTCTTCACTTTGACATTTAGAGCACTCGATAGAGATCACATTGCATGAGCATCTGCAGGGACTATAGCAATGCTTTATTTTAATTAAAAAGTCATATTTCCCTTGTCCGTACTAGTTTTGAGTCAACTGTTCGACGCCTAGTGAAGGCTCCTCGAAGGGCTGTTCCCAGTCCGTTCCTCGATCGACATCACAGCGGGAGCAGCTCGAGTAGTCTGTCGACAGCCGGCGGGTTCGAGATTGGGACACCCGGGCCCAGCCCTCAGAGCCAATCCTTTTCCCGAGGTTATGGATCCATTTTGTCATTTTCCCTTGCCTACATTATTCCATCGACCAGGGGTTGTTTACCTTGGAGACCCGATGTGGTTATGAGTATGACCGAGCGTGGGAGGCACTCGGCCCTTTGAATTTTCATGGGCCGCCGGGGGTGCACCGGACACTGCGCTACGTGCGATGCTGTTGTAGCCACTAGACCCTACCTCCAACTAAGTTATTTCCAAGGTGGCGGGGCTGTTAAACAAAGAAGATAACTCTTCCTGAGGCCCCCGCGGATGTCTCTGGACTCCCTAACGTCGCCGTCAGCCTTCACGTCTTAGTTCAGGAATTTTAACCCAGTTCCCTTATGAAGCTCGTGTGGGAACGCGCTGTCGGACGGGCTTCCCTTGTAACACCCCTATTCGATCCTGTAGGACCAGACAGTGATGTCACATTCTATGCCAGAAATATAGACTGATTTGCTTATTCATTTAATGTGATTTTAAATTAAGAAAACATTTAACTAAAGAAAAGAATATAATTCATAATATATTAGAAAATTTAGTAATACCATTTTTTTAATTTTATAACATTGGTAACTGTTTAAACACTATACAAAGATATCTATATTTAAAATATTAATCCCTTTGTAGAACTTTTAATAATAAAAATTTAATAATTAAATTGAATTGTAAAATAATCTATCAATTAAAACCCAAGTTAAGTTCACTATTAAATGTTAATTCCCAAACCACTACTTACACACTCAACAAATAATTAATACTTATACTACATGCCAAATCCTTATTATATACCTAAATGTCTAAAGAACTTCCTCCTCCATTGATGCTGATTTATCGAGTCACCTCAAGTTATGTTATCTTCAACCTGCGCGCAAGAAAACTCATCTCGTTGAGTATAAAACTCAATAGTGCTATTTAAAATTTAAATCAAATAATAATTTTAAAAACATAAAATTTGAAGAGATTTCCTTTACTATAAATATTTATATACAAACATTAATAATCATTTTTATCATTGTATTAAATATTTATCTTTAACTGAATATTTAAAACATTTCAAAATTCATTCCTCAAATGAATATAATATAATATAAACCTGCTAACTACCAATACCATATATTCCTTTAATTTAAAAACATATAACGACCCAAATCATATAATAGAACTTATTATCTTAATTTTTCTTAAAAACAAATTCTTACATATGGGGCTCAGATACACTTAGGAGAAAATGAAGCATATAAGATTTCATAGATATTTGAACAGAATGTGGCCTGTGAAAGCACCACCAAAATGTGGCCAGTGAAAGCGCCACTAGAATGTGATCTGTGAAAGCACCACCAGAATGTAAGTGTGTCCGCTTACTCAGAATGGCATCCAAAGCCTAGCATATGATCATTGCTCATCACATAAAAGAATGGCATTAAAGCTAAGCATGCTCATCTTACAGAATAAATCAGATCATACAACACATTCACACTAAATATATTAGATCCCAAAAACTTATCATTTTTGCTTATTTAGAATATTTCACATATAACTTGTTCTTTCCTTATTTTGCTTACAGATATCATAAAATATCAATCATAGCCACCACTCAAACATTAGTTAATATGTGGCCAATAATCATCTTTTTCATAAAATAGAATTTCAATCAATTTATAAAATCATTTAAAAATCATATCATATCAATTAATATATCATTTTTTTGAAAATCCATAAAATAATATTGTAATAACTTCAATAATTCCTTTCTAAGAAAATAACTCACATTGCAAAAATATATATATGAAAACGATATAAGAAAATTTAATTAAATTAAAAAGTGAGTATTGCACTAACCTGGCTTATAAGGCTACATTAGCCTGCCCTTTTTATTTACTGACTCTATTCCACTTTTATGGTTTATCTCCACCTATAAACAAATTATACAATAATTTCAATTCTTTGTTTTCGCTCTTTATTAATGTATAAATTCTTCTTATTCTTATTTTCTTTTAATTTATATTAGCATTTTCTGACTAAATTTTCCTTCCATCAATTTATCTCTTTATTTAATAGCACAATTTTGTTATCTTTTATAATAACTTAATTCTTGAATAAGCTTTTCTTTTCAACCAAAATTTTTTGCAGCATTTTATTTATTATCTGTCTGTCCAAGTTCACAATTATAACAATAATACAATGCCCATCCTTTGGGAAAAACAATTCAACATCCCATCCGCCATTCTCAATATATTTCAATTACAACTTCAATCTCATAATATATTTTCTTTATAATTAAGTTGTCTTTAACTTGTTTAATAATAATTTAACCGTCCTTATTTTAAATTTTTTACCAACTCATAAATTCTTGTCACTTTTATTTGCAATTCTCTTAAATTGGCTAATTTCACTAATGAATTTAGGAATTCATTTCACAATTAGTCAATAATCTTTCATAAATTGGTTTATTTCCCTACTAACTTTGAGAATTCACTTTCAATTCACAATTACTCTTACATAGTTTACTTAGTTTTAATTAAGCCACAATACTTCAATAAATAATAATTTATAATTTGTATTTTACTTCAAATTAAAAAATCAAGTTCTAAAAATATACCAATTGTGATTTCGGGTACGGATTTGAGTTCAGGTATCGAAATGTAAGATTCTGCCTCTTGGAGGTCTCGCCAGACCATCGCCCTCAACGCCGTCATCTACGGTGGTCGGAGCACCCAGACAGCCCAGAATTAGGTGATTCTCATACCATCAAGCTCAAAACTCTTCATGGATCCCAAATCCAGCATCAGTTAAATAAGATCGAACCTAAAACACGTCGAATCAAGCTCGACAGTCACTGTACCTCCACTATTCATGGTGGTTTCATCAACAACGCTCCATCACCTAAATCAATGGAGGAGAAACGTTCGCATGGCCAATGGGAGTTGATTGGAGGACCCCTCTCTGACTGTCTTCACCATTAACAACTAGAATTGTCAGAAACATCATTGCAACATGTCGTAGAAGTTCCAGTCCTGATCTCCTTCATTTCAAGCACCGATCGCACAGGCCAAGGCCATAAACTTTATCATCTCATCGAGCACTTGAATTTAGGGTGCTCGATTGCCAGATTCCATGGCCGGTTGGCCGAAAATGTGAAGGAGAAAGGGGGAGGAGGCTGTCGCGCGGTGAGAATCATGGAGAGAGAATGAGAGAGAGAAAACGTGAGCTTTGTGTTTTTTTTTCCTTCCTCTTCTTTTTTTTTTATTATTATTATTATTATTATTATTTCTCCCTCAATCCTATTTTTGTTCACTTCTTTACATTTTTTTAACAGCATGTATCATTGATAAAAATCATATCCAACCATTTAATTATTCAATGCTTTCATAAAATAAATTTACAATAATTTAGAAAAAACTTCCCATTAAAATTTAATTGATAAACATTTCGTCTTCTCAAAACAATTCAAGCATACCAAAAATTACCTTTAACAATTTAATACTACTAATTGGTAATAAGTGAAAACAAATTATTTTGCCTTACATTAGTCTAATATTCAATAACAATATCACTAATTGAACAAATTTAATATTCTCTTTTTCTCCAATAAAATCGGGCTGTTACATTCCCCGTCTCTTAGGATCAACTAACCCATGTGCAAGTGTCATTCACATGGAACCTTTCCCCTCTTCGGCCTTCTAAGTTCTCATTTGAATATTTGATACTTCCACCAAAATTTGCACCGACGGTCACTCCACCCCAGCTCACACCTCGGGTTTTACAGCTACCATCGTGCCCTCCTACTCATTGGGGCCCGGCTCTTGCCCTGACGGCTGGGTATAGGTTGTGCGCTTAAGTGCCATCCATTTTTGGGGCTGGTTAATTCGGCAGGTGAGTCGTTACACACTCCTTAATAGATTTCGACTTCTATGACCATTGTCCTGCTGTCTTAATCAACCAACACCCTTTGTGGGTTCTAGGTTAGTGTGCAATTAGGCACGTAACCCGGCTTTTGGTTCATCCTGTATCACTAGTTCTGCTCACCAAAAAAGGCCCACTTGGAGCTCTCGATTTCGTGGCGCAGCTCAGCAAAGCAGCCACGCCATCCTACCTATTTAAAGTTTGAGAATAGGTCGGGGGCGTTGCATGCTAGATGCCTCTAATCATTGGCTTTACTCGATAGAACTTGTCCCAAGCTCCAGCTTTCCTGAGGGAAACTTTAGAGGGAATTAGCCACTAGACGATTCGATTAGTCTTTTGCCCCTATACCCAAGTCAGACAAACAATTTGCACGTCAGTATCTCTGCGGGCCTCCATAAGAGTTTCCTCTAGCTTCACCTTGCTCAGGCATAGTTCACCATCTTTTGGGTCCCGACAAGCATGCTATCACTCGAACCCTTCTAAGAAGATTAAGGTTGCTCGGCAGTGCAACCCTCAAGGGGATCCTGCCAGTCAGCTTCCTTGCGCCATACGGGTTTACTCGACCCTTGACTTGCACACATGTCAGACTTTTTGGTTTGTGTTTTAAGACGAGCAGAATGGGGAACTTGCTGGCTGAGATATTGAAGCCACATGGTCATTTCATAGGCCGAGAACCGAGCCAGGGACTGTAATTTTTTTTGAATCGTTTCTCTTTTTCGGCATTAATCCCCTTCTTGTCCTGGTAACATCTACCACTAGTGTGTATTTAAAGTCAAAAGCTCACAATCGTCGAGAGCCCGACGTGTTCGGGGGCTAGCTCAAGTTAGCTTGGATGGCCTTGGCGAAGCGAATGGCCCGGGAGGCTCCGGTGAATCGAGGGCCAGGATCAATCCAGATGCCTTCTATAGGTTAGGGGAACCCAGGCCGGAGTGTCATTCGAGCTTAAAGAGCCCCCGGTGTGGAGATATTGAAGCCAGATGGCTGTTTCATAAGCCAGATGACCGTTTCATAAGCCGAGAATCGAGCCGGGGACTGCAGTTTTTTCAAATCATTTTGGATTTTCGGCATTAGTCCCCTTTTTATCTAGGTAACATCTACCAATGATGCAAATTCGAGGGCAAAAGCTCACATTCATCGGGAGACTAACGTGATTGGGGGCTACATCAAGTTAGCTTGGATGGCCTTAGCGAAGCAAATGGCCCCGGTTGCTACAGCAAATTGAGGGCCAAGATTGGTATGGATGGCTTCTATAGGTTCGGGGAACCCAAGCCGGAGTTTCGGTCAGGCTTAAAAAGCTCCCAGTGCGGAGATATTAAAGCCGAAAGACCATTTCATAGGCGGAGAACCAAGCCAGGGACTACAATTTTTTCAAATCGTTTGTCTCTTTCAGCATTAATCCCCTGCTTGTCCAGGTAACATCCACCACTTGTGCAAATTTGAGGACAAAAGCTCACAATTGCCGAGAGTTCGACATGATCGGAGGCTATCTCAAGCTAGCTTGGATGGCCTTGGCAAAGCGAATGGCCTGGGTGAATCGAGGGCCTAGATCGATGTGGATGCCTTCTATAGGTTCGGGAAACCCAAGCTGGAGTGTCGACTGAGCTTGAAAAGCTACATGTGTAGAGATATTGAAGCTGAATGGCTATTTCATAGGCTGGGAATCGAGCCAGGGACTGAAGTTTTTTCAAATCGTTTGGATTTTTGGTAATAGTGTCCTTCATGTATGGGTAACATCTATCAATGGTGCAAATTTGAGGACAAAATCTCATAGTGGTCGAAAGCCTGATGTGTTCAAGGGCTAGCTCAAGTTAGCTTCGATGGCCTTAGCGAAGCGAATGGCTTCAGAGGCTCCATCTAATCAGGGGCTAGGATTGGTATGGATTCCTTCTATAGGTCTGGAGAACCCGAGACAGAGTGTCGGCTAGGCTTGAAAAACCCAGTGTAGAGATATTAAAGCCGAATGGCCCTTTCATAGGTCGGGAACCGAGCCAGAGACTGCAGTTTTTTCGAATCATTTCACTTTTTTAACATTAGTCCCTTTCTTATTTGGGTAACATCTATCAATGGTGCGAATTTAAGGCAAAACACTCATAGTCACTGGGAGCCTGATGTGTTCGAGGGCTAGCTCAAGTTAACTTGGATGGCCTTGGCGAAGCGAATGGCCCGAGAGGCTCCAGCGAATCGAGGACCGTGATCAATATGGATACCTTCTCTAGGTCCAGGGAACCTGAGCTGGAGTCTCGGTCGGGTTTGGAAAGCCTCCGATGCGGAGATATTAGAGCCAAATGGTCGTTTCATAGGCCGGGAATCAAGCTGGGGACTGCATTTGTTTCGAATTGTTTTTCTTTTTCGCCATTAGTCCCCTTCTTGTCCTTGTAACATCTACCAGTGATGCAAATTTGTGGGCAAAAGCTCACAGTCTCTGGGAACACGATGTGTTCGAGGGCTAGCTCAAGTTAGCTTGGATAGTCTTGGCATAGCGAATGGCCTAGGAGGCTCCAATGAATCAAGGCCTGGGATTGTGTATGCCTTCTATAGGTTTGGGAACTCGAGTTGGGGTGTCTGCTAGCTTAAAAAGCCCCTAGTGCAGAGATATTAATGCCAAATGGCCGTTTCATTGGCTTTGAGCCCAGCTTAGGACTGTAGATTTTTTGAATCGTTTTGCATTTTCGGTGTTAGTCCCCTTCATGTATGGGTAACATCCATCAATGGTGTGATTTTGAAGGCAAAAGCTCACATTCATCAGGAGTCTGACGTCTTTGGGGGCTAGCTCAAATTAACTTGGATGGCCTTAGCGAAGCGAATGGCCTCGAATGCATTGGCTAATCGAGGGCTAGGATCAGTATGGATGCCTTCTATATGGTCGAGGAGCCCAAGCCAGAGTGTCGGTCATCTTGAAAAGCCCCCGATGCGGAGATATTGAAGCCGAAGGGCCATTTCATAGGCCGAGAATCAAGTCAGGGACTATAATTTTTTTAAATCATTTTTGATTTTTAGTATTAGTCCCCTTTATGTATGGGTAACATCTACCGATGGTACGAATTTGAGGGCAAAAGCTCAAAGTCGCTTGGAGTCCAATGTGTTTGAGGGCTAACTCAAGTTAGCTTGGGTGGTCTCCATCGAATCGGGGGTCAGGATCAATATGGGTGCCTTCTATAGGTTCGAAGAAGCAAGGGCTAGAGTGTCAGTCAGGCTCGAAAAACCCCCGATGCGAGGATATTGAAGCCGAAGGGCCGTTTCATAGGTAGGGAGCTAAGCTGGAGACTGCAATTTTTTCAAATCATTTTTGTTTTCCAGCATTACTACCCTTCATGTATGGATAACATCAAACAATGATGTGAGTTTCAAGGCAAAAGCTCAAAGTCACCAGGACCCCAACGTGTTTGAGGACTAGCTCAAGTTATCTTGCATGGCGTCCGGTGAATCGGGGGTTAGGATCGATATGGGCGCATTTTATAGGTCTGGGAAACACAGACCAGAGTGTCGGCAAGGCTCGAAAAGCCTCCGGAGAGGAGATATTAATGCCAAAGTGTCCTTTCATAGGTTAGGAATTGAGTCGGGGATGACCATTTTTTCAAATCATTTTAGTTTTTGGGCATTACTAACCTTCATCTATGGGTAACATCTGTCAATGATGCGATTTTGAGGGCAAAACCTCACAGTCACCGGCGGCCAGATATGTTTGGGGGCTAGCTCAAGTTTGCATGGATGGCCTTGGTGAAGTGAATGGCCCTGATGGCTCTGGTGAATCAGGGCTAGGACTGATATGGCTACCTTCTATAGGTCTGAGGAACCCGAGCTGGAGTGCCGATTGCGCTCGAAAAGCCCTTGGTGCGAAGATATTGAAGCCAGAGGGCCATTTAATAAGTCGAGAACCGAGCCAGGGACTGTAGTTTTTTCGAATTGTTTTGGTTTTTCAGCATTACTAGCCTTCATTTATGGGTAACATCTATCAATGGTGCCAATTTAAGGGCAAAAGCTAATAGTCGCCGAGAGCCCGACGTGTTCGGGGGCTAGCTCAAGTTAGCTTAGATGGCCTTGGCGAAGCGAATGGCCCCAGAGGCTCGGTGAATTGGGGGCTGGGATCGATATGGGTGCCTTCTATAGGTCCGTAAATGTCACGACCCAAAACCGTGGGCCGGACCGGCACTAGGACCTAGGTAAGCTTAAGGCACCCGAGGCCCGTAGTAAGCCTAAACTATCACAACTCATCCCTATTATCATTTGACTATCGGAATAGTAAGCCCATATTAT
>CANUEX010011188.1:0-20212 GCA_948099535.1 Jatropha multifida
GAGTTAGACTATTTAAATTCAGTTTTCGATTCGGTTCGCGGCATAAAATATTATTTTTCGTCAATTCTCATTGGTGAAAATTTACAATTAAATTTTAAATAAAAATTCTTTTAAAAATAAATTAATAGGTTATTTCAGAGCAAGTCTTGATTTATTATATTAATGTCATAGCATTGCAACATTATAAAATATTTTATAATATGATAAATGTATAATTTTTAGTTATTTTATATAATTAATTGATAATAAAATTATATATTTTTTATTAAATAGAGAAGCGAAAATATTATTTTTCTTTTAATTAGATGTTATATGTTAAAAAAATATTAATTATATTTATTTTAATCTAAATAAAATTTATATTTTAATATTATATAAGTAAAAAAATTAAATAAATATATAACGAGTAAAATTAATGTGCAATGCACGTCATAAAAGAACTAACAAATCTTAAAATGATGTTAATCTCATAGCTGAAAACAGTACAAAAAATGCTCGTGGAACAACAAAAGATAAAAAAAATGAGATTTATATATAGCTATTTCAAAACTGAATAATATGTGCAAGGAATAATGTTTTGGATGATAGTAGCCCAATTGAAATTTGGAAGAATACTACGAAAAAATTAACATTGTCGGAATGCATTTAACTTCATACTTTTGATGTATGCTGTTAATTAATGTTATTTTATTAATTATTTTATTGTTAATTGATATGAGATTTATTTTCTAATAATTAGAGTAGCAAAATTGTTATCATTAGTCTATTAATTGAAGATAATCATGCTAGGGCCTTTTCCAAAATTTGCAATATAGCATTAGATAAAATGAATAAGAAAAAAATTAGCAAAATAATCAATTAATAATTTTAATAAAGGCATGTTCAAACATACTGGATCCTAAAATCTATGTTTTAATCCTTGTAAAACAGAGGCAAATGAAAGTATGGTAATGAAAGAGTATTAACTTAATGTGACTTGAAATTACAAGAGAAGGGACTCAAACTTTTACTCTCCATTACCATTTAAGAATTGAAAAGAGTAGATGTAAATTGGATAAAAAATTAAAATCCATAAAATAAAACTTCTATAGTTCCGATTTACTTTGATTTGAGTCAACCAATGCCAAAAGGTGAAAAGAAAGGGATACTTGCAATTTTGGTGAATGAACTTTATGAAATTCTCTATTTTAGTGTATGAATGGAAAATTTTACAATTTGATAAAAAAACTCTTCATTCTTTAACAATTGAGTCAAATTTCCACGCGTGGACGGTAAGAAATCCTTGTAAGATGACTGTTTTCCACTTTTTCATCTTTTAATTGTTGATTATGCACCAAATAGGATGCCGTGTATATTAAAACCACTGAAAATGGCAATTGATAGAAAAAGTCTCCCTCTATCACAACATCCTTTCCCTATCTCTTTCCAACCATTCGATTAAAGGGAAAAAAAAACTTAGAAACTGATGAGCTCCTCTCTTCCGCCGTAAAAAGGAACAGTAGAAAAATTTTCAAATTCTCAACAAATAAATATAAAGAATCAAGCGAGCTAACCAACCGACGATGGATTACAGCTTTGAAGGTAACTAGATCTTGCTCAACTACTCGTATGCTTATCGTTTGATTCTCTACAAAAAAAAAAATTCTAATATTGTCCATCGGATGTTGTAAAATCATGAAACACCTTTTACATTCTTTATACACATAAGAAGATCTCCTCAAATTAATTACTACAATTTCTTTCTCTTCTTCCTCTTCTCCTCATTATTTTCAGTGTTAGTATTTAAATTTCCAAATTAGATCTTTGATTCTCTTGATTATATCTTGTAAAACTTTTAAGAGGCTAGTTTGATTAAAATTACAGTTTGTATTGTAGGTGGAAGCTACTAATAGTTTGTAAAATCTCTTGATACAACAAAGAGAGGAAGACTTACAGTTGAAAGTTAATTGTGAAGTTGAGATTGAAGAAAGAACCCTAATCCCATAGAAAGATGAATGAGGTCAATTTGGTCATTTTCTTAATCCACGTGGCATCCTATTTGGCACACAATCATCAATGAAAAAAATGAAAAAGTGGAACCCATTTATCCTACAAGGATTTTCGACTGTCCATGCGTGTCAATTTTAATCAATTATTAAAAAATTAAAAGTTCATTTACTAAATTATAAACTTTTTCCGTTCATACATCAAAATAGAAAATTTCACAAAATTCATACACCAATATTGCAATTATCCTGAAAAGAAATTACTAACCAATTAGCAAGTTAATTGTTACATTTGAGTCCACTCAAAAAAAATGTTACATTTGAGAGAAAAGAAAGATGAGTTGAGCAAGAGTAAAATAGGAGAGATAAACCGAGGAAAAATTATCTTATCTGATTGTATTGAATGATGTATATTATGGTTGTATCATATTCTTTATTTTTTAAATATCAGTAACTGACTTTGACTAATTGATCTAATTAATCCTTATTCACACTCTCATTCAAGATTTATATTTCTATGCTCATCTTGTTTAATAAAAATTCATTTTAAAAGGTTTCTAAGGCCTTATAAAAGATATGTGCAAGTTCTTCTTATGACTTGATATATTGTGGCTCTATCAACTGATCTTTTTATCTTTTCTCTTATAAAATTATAACTTATTTTAATGTAAATTGTTCTTAATGGAAAATTGGATTTCTGAATATTTGAAGTGTTAAAACATTATTAGAATGGATGATCATAGGCTTTTCATGCTTAATTGCAAAATCTTCTAAAAGATAAAGAATTCACATCATCTCACATGTTGTAACTACCATATATACTCAACTTTTACAAAAATTTTTGATACAACACTTTGTTTCTTTGAATTTTAGTTGATCAATGACTTTCTCAAAAAACACAAAATCTAGTTAAAGATTTCCTTAACTCATTGCAACCTTCCAAACACTATATGTGTAGGCTATCAACTAGATATATTTTGGCTTCAGTAGAAAAGAACACAATTTGACCTAGAGAACTCTTCAAGTCTCTAAGAATTATGTGAGTTGCTTTTATATGAAAATTAGCTGGCTTGTTCATGAATTAGTTAAGGACATGAACAACATAGCTATGCCAAGCCTAATTATAATCAAATATAATAGTTTCCCAACCAACTGATTGACAAGGATATGCTATCAACCACCTTTTCAATATGAATCATTATATGATTCACTTAAATAGGAATTCTACAAAGTTTAGCTCCTAGTTGCCCATACTATAATAATTCAAATGTGCATTTTCTTTGACAGATTGAAATACCATTCTTAGATCTTGCAACCTCCAAACCTAGAAAAGATTTTAAATCATAAAGATCTTTTAGCTTAAAGTAAGAGCTTAACTTTTGTTTGAACTTTCTAACCAATAGCTCATTGTCGATGGCCATGGCTTTATCATTTACATATACTAGAAACCATCTAGAGTCTTTATGAATAGGAATAATCAGCTATTGATTGTTTGAATCCCATTTTCAATAAAAACTCTATAAATTTAAAGATTCATTGTCTTCGAGGCTTACTTAAGCCTATACAAAGACTTTTGCAACCTCCAAACTAGTTTGCCTTTATTTTTTCTAGTTGTTTTTCTATATAGCTGCCTTATTTACCACTATTCTTCCTCTAAATATGGTAACTTATGGTAGGTCCATATAAATCTCTTCATCTAAATTCCCATTACGAAAGGCATTGTGTATATCAAGTTGTGATAAAAACCAACCCTTAAGAGTAGGTAGAGGTAAAAAAAGAGTCAAATATTTGTGTGTTTGAAAAATGGACTAAAGGTTTCTTGATAATCAAAGCCTTGTCTTTAATTATAACATTTAGCTATCAGCCTAACCTTGTATCTCTCAATAGAACAATTATAATTAAATTTCACCTTATACATCCATTTACAACTTGTAGGAACCTTGCCTTTAGTAAAGTCTCTACAATTCAAGTGTTATTATTATGGATACATTCATGGGTTGAGTTGATTTCTTTAGCTGATAATTATTTCCTTTTTCAATAAAACTATTATTTGGGAAGTTAATTCTTATTAGAAAGTTTTCTTTTATTATAAAATATGTAAGGACTTCTATTTCTGTAATAAGTCTTGCCTATTTATAGGGTAATTGCAACAATAAGAGGGAAGTCATAGTTCAACCAAAAACAAGAGATCATAATTCTCTCTCCCATTGAATTCTGAGGTTTCAATCTCTCTTTATTAAGCTGAATTAATATTTAAAATAGGTCGACCTAAGAATCCAAACAAGAGTAAAGGGAATTTAGATTTTGATTTTCCTGTTCATCGTCCTATGACCAGATCCTTAACTATAAATCCTAAAAATTTGGTATCAAAGCCAAACACAATGAGCGACGACTTCAATGCTCTATTACAGGAAGAATATTCACTTATGGACCCAAAATTATCAACAATGGAATAACGTCTAAGTGAGAAACTTGCATAAAAAAAATCTAAGAATAATTGTTCAGTTTGGGACTCTGTGCCAACAGGCTAGTACCTAATGTAAGCGAAGTAGGGAGTAATAATGGACGAACCATTGCCAGTAGCGCTACACATCCTCATCAATCTACGGTTTCTAAGTTCTTATAATTAGATTCCTAACTCATGACAGAATATAAGCCCCTTTAATTTGGGCTTATCTCTGTGAAAAATTTTTTAAAAATAAAATAAAACTGAAGCAAAAAAAGTGGGACTAGTTGATTTTCACATTTTGGGAGAAGCACATATGTGGTATTACCAATTGAAGAGGGCTAAGGGTTCAATGAATTGGGCTAGCTTTCTAAAATTTTATTTTCAATGATTCGGGCCCCTCAAGATTAGTAACCCAATCGGAGAGCTAGTCACCCTTAGACAAATGGGAACAGTAGAGCTGTACCAAAGGCAATTTTAGGAAAAATTGGCGCGTGCTAACAAAATAGTACTAGAACATCTACAAGTTGGTTTATTCATTACTGGGTTAGATGACTCGATAAGGCTATATGTCTAATTATTTATACCACTAAACTTGTCCATGCCATGAGCTTAGTAAGTGTATATGACCAAAAACAACAACTGCAAAAAGTCACCAATAATAGTAAGGGGGTGTGGCAGCCCCCTAAAATAAGTTCGAGTGATTCAAGGAACTCGTAAGTAAGAAATACCAGTACCTTACCAACCTCTTTTACAACGACTAGTTCTCTGGTCAACAACTAATCTCCCTTCATCAAGAGACTAACTAGAATAGAGATAGTAGAAAGGAGGTCTAAAGGGTTATGTTACATTGTGATGAGCCCTATTCTACAACCCATCAATGAAAGAAACTCTTTCAGGTGGAATTGAGCGATACAGATGATGATACTCTTATGGAATTCCTTGGAGCTTGAGGATAAGCTCTTTTAGTGGGGATGAGGGTGTAATATTATGGGTGCATTCATGAGTTGAGTTGATTTCCTTAGCTCATAGTTATTTTTTTTCAATAAAACTACTATTTGGGAAGTTTATTTTGATTAGGACATTTATTATTGTTAGGAAGTTTTCTTTTATTAGGAAACCTGTAATAAGACTTCTATTTTTGTACTAAGCCTCGCCTATTTATGGGGTAATTGCAATAATAAAACGAAAGTCATAGTTCGACCAAAAATAAGATATCAGAGTTCTTTCTTCCATTGAAATCTAAGGTTTCAATTTTCCTTTTATCAAGCTGAATTAATATTCAAAATAGTTCGACCTAAGAATCCAAACAAGAGCAAAAGGAAGTTAGATTTTGATTTTCCTGTTCATCGTCCTATGACTAGATCCTTAATTAGAAATCCTAATGATTATTAGCTTATGAAGCATCAAGTTCATTTTGTATGACTTTTTACCAATGAATAGATTGAATAACTTGGAATAAGAATGTGATTCAAGTGTAATTTAAATAAAGAAAATGATATGTTTATAGGATAGGAAAGATAATTTTGAATTAAATATAATGTACAAGCTTAAACATTAGGTGGTTTGGATTAGAAATGAGATAAGTGGTAATCATGAAGATAACTTGGTCTTTCGGATTTGAAATGATCGGATGGTATAACATGATAAGATTGAGTACTAGGATCAACAATATCATATATAGCTATTAGAGCACATTCAAGGTCATTATGAAGTTCAAGTTCAATAATAATAGGTTTAGTAGTAATAGATTCTATATCAAAGTGAGATCTAACGAATGAAAAATATCAAAAGAAATAGTTAGAAAAACATATTTGAAGAATGTTGTGTAAGACTGAAATCGAAAGAAAATTTCATGAAATTAAACATCTCTTGAAAGGAAATTTGTTTCTGTATTCAACTCATAAAGTTTGTACCCATTGATAGTATTAGAATACCTCGAAATATGCATCTCTTAGATTTAGAATCAAATTTTCTCTTATGACTAATAAGATTGACAAAATGATATAAACATCCAAAAAATCAAAAATGGTTATAAGAAAGAAGTTTATCAACAGAAGTTGATAAGTTGGCTTATTATGGAGACTAAATAAAGGGATTATATTTATGATATATATATATATTGTGAGAATAGCATTACTCCAAAAAGAAAGTGACAAAACTGGATGAGAAATTAATGATCTTGCTATGTTTAAAATGAGTTGATGTTTCCTCTCAACAACACCATTTTATTGAGGGGTATAAGCACAAGAAGTTTGATGATGATGCCTTTAGAAGTGTAAAATGAAGGAGTGGAGAACTCTAACCATCGTCAAACCTTAAAATCTTAATAGATTTGTCAAACTATGCATGGATCATAGCAAAGAAATGAGTAATCCATTGAAGGACCTCAAGTTTGTGTTTTATGAGATATAAGTACATAGAAAATCATCAACTATAGTTAACAAATAGTGATTGCCCTAAATATCAGATTGTGAATATGGTCCTTAAACATCACAATATACAAATAGTACATCAAGAATAAAAACATATTTTAGTCAACATCACACAAATCTATTCTATCTAGAGGAAGACGACCTAATTTGTGATGTTATAAATAAAAAGAAATAGAAATTGCATTGGACGAACAATTATTCGCTAGAAAAATCTTAAAAAGAAAATCTTTTTGAAGGAAAAATAAACCAAATTGTATTTCAGTCAGTCCATTCGACATTCATGATGAGAGGACCTATAAAGATTGTGGGTTATAACACTCTTATCCTTTCTCACCAGCATCATTAACATCAGTACCTAAAGCCTGGTTTTCCTCTTTTAGTATCATACTATATGCTTGATGTGGTGTAGGAAAGGGAGTCATCAAGGTAATTTGGAACCTAACCCCTTGGAAATGATTCGTTTAAGCCATTAAGAAACTTAAAGACATAATATTTTTTTTAGAATCAACAAAAGATTGAAAATAATTTTTGTTACATTTTCTAAAGGTACAATGGCGTAAGGGCCTAAAACATCTTAGTTCTTCCCAAATTAAATTTAACTCAATGAAGTAGGCAGTGAAAAATTTAGCATTTTGAGTGTTACTAAAAGGAGATGTTGTAAATGGCATATTCTTGAGTTATTTGGTCGTACTGGTCTTTTTTTAAGCTTGTCCGAAACCCGATTTACGTCTTCTAGGTAGAAAAAGGTTGAAGTAAAGGAGCTAAAATCAATCAAAGAAACCAAGGCAACAGCAAGTTGTAACATCTAATTATAGTTTATTGATCTTAGAGGAGGCCTGGATATGCTACCATCGAGAAACCATAGCTTGTTCTTAATGGAACCAATATCAAGGATCTCTTTCACGTGACTAATTGTTTATTTTAAGTTCTAATGTAACTATAATCGAATCATGCTTCTCTAGATGAGGAAAGAGAAGTGAGGATGGATCCTCAACTAGATTGACAATCACCATTGACAAAGTGAAGATAAAAACTTAACTAAGAGAAACCTTAAATGAGGTAAAAGAATCACAATTCTCAATTTAAGACAAGAAATTCAATTAAAGAACAAAAATTCAAGAATTGATTGAATAAAAGAATCAAACTACTATGAATTAATTTGGTTAAAAATAAAATTACTCTTAGAAAAGTTATTGTTTGGATCTAATACCATATTAGATTTCAAAGAAAGGAAAGATGAGCTAAGAAAGAGTAAAGTAATAGAAAGAAACTGATGAAAATTATTTTCTCTGGTTGTATGAAATGATGTAATATTTCAGTTCTATACAAAGGAGTAATATTACAATTTTAATATTCCTTATACTACAAATATCGGCAACTTTTACTGAGATAATAAATACTTCTATTATTTAAATTTATAAGAAAAAGAAACAATAAATAATTTACTTTTCTTTACATTGTATCACAAATTTCTTTTTTTTTCTTCCATAATCGTAGGAAAAGTGAAAACCTAGTTATTGAGTAACTGCAAGAGAAGTTTGTTTTTTCTCAAAAGAAATTAAAATTGAAAATTTCATTAAAAGGAAACAGTGTGTATATGGAATACAAATCAATCAATTTTTATATTTTTGCGTAAGAAATCTATTAATAAGCCACTCATACGAAGAAAAAAAAAATAAAATCTTAATTTGAAGTATCCAATCGAGTTGATAAAGTGTAATACACGTATCATAGTCAATCGATCGCTTCATGTAGTGGCTATTCATACCACTATTCGACTTGACGTTCTTTCTACGAGTCTGATATAATCGTCTTAAATTCTTTTCCCTTTATCGTAGAGGAGATTTGCGCTCTTTTGCATAACTGCCCAAATTACAAAGTATAAAAATCATCATAACAGAGACAAGAAAATATATAAACTATTAAATTGATTAGATTTGATAGCAAAGTCTTTAGATATGGGCAATAATAATTCCAAGATATGACTAATAATAACTCAAATTTATATCGAAAGATATAAATTTGACAATTATTAGAAAAAGAAATACATGAAAATAAAAAAAAATGGATTAGAAGAAAAAATGGGTTAAACATTGATAAGAACTCACCAATAGCCTTTGGAAAAAGAAGGAAAGAAAGTAAGCTAGGGTTAATTAAGTCGTGTAATGCCATGCACAGAAGAGGAATTTGCCACTAGGTTATAGTACACAAATTTCCAAAACACTAATTACTGGTTTTTTTTATCCATGATTAGAGTCATACTTTATATCTTCAAAGAAAACACTAATATGATCATAAGAGTAATTAAAGTATTACCATATTAATTAATTTTTCTTTATCCAAGATTGTAATTATTATTTTATCAACCTGCATATAAAAAACAATGACCATGGGCCAAACCTTTCTCACATTATAATCAAACTGCTTGCCATTATCTGTAACTAGTCTACTTGTTATTCCATACCGGAATAAGACTTCATTTCTTAAGGATTTTATGATCCAGGTGGGTATTATCATCGTGAAGGCCTATGGCTCTACCCACTTTTAGAAATGGCCTATTGCTATCACGATGAATTTTTTTGTAGTGAACGAGTGATCGAGAAAGGCCCTAGGATATCTATTTCCCATTAGGCGAATGGCCAGGAGCTCCTAATTGGTTTCATGTTGGTAGTTAGTTTCCTCTATACTTTGTTATGTTTTTAGTAGGGTATACATCTTTGTATGTGGTGTCATACATCTTTTTTCATGGTGGGCCAATAATAGCCAAGCAGGAGTAGTTTTCTTAAGGTTGTGTCTACTCGTCATGTGCTCTGCAAAAGCCTTCGTGCACCTCCCTGGTGACATAGTTGGCTTCCTCTTTGTTGAAGCATCATTCCCAAGGATGTGATTTGGATCTTTGATATAACATACCCCATTCTAATGAATAATTTATCGTTTGCCTGCTAATTTCAATGTCTCATTTTGCCCAAGAAGGAGTTCTCCTATTTCTAAATGTTTTATTATTAGGATCACTCGATTTGGCTCAGTCAGTAGGGGTAGGGTCTCACCACCATCGATGCTTGGGTGTAAATGCTTTTCAACGAAAACACCACTTAACAACACTTCACTTTTGGTGACGACCTTAGCGATCATGTCTGCTGCACTATTTTCTTATTAAAGTATATGTTTGATCTCCCAAGTGCCTCTAATTCTCTCCAATTGGTCTAGTAGGCTTTTAGGTGTTTGGTATTTGTTCATTGAAGGTTCTTTTGCTGTGAACTTCCCTATCACTTGATTTACCACCAGTTGTGATTCCGAGAGGATCAATATATCTTCTACTTAGATTTCCATAGTTATTCTCAGTCGGTTATCGTTGTAGCCATATTATTGGTGCAAGAGAAAGCTAGTTGCATGACATAGTTGAGGCGTGTTCTGTTTGGTCCTTCCAAATAATGCATGCCCCGCTCCTATTGATCTGCATGCTCAATCTATATGCAGCTCCCATTATGGTTGGCGAGTGTTTAGTTTGTCTATTATCTCTAGCATTTTTCATTTGGCTACAAAATTAGCCAAGGCCTTGTGCTTTTAATGCTGAGGGGGAGCATATTGTATATCAAACTCCTCTAACCAAATGGACTACTCTACCATCCTTCCTGAAGTTTTTGCTCGATGGAGGACTTTCTTTAAGGGGAAATTTATTCTAACAATGATGATGTGTGCTTGGAAGTAGTGCCTTAGCCGCGCGAATGCAATAAACACGGCGAATGCTAATTTTTCTATCCTCGAGTATCTCAATTTTGTGCCTCACAGCACTTTGCTGGCATAGTATATAGGAAACTAATCTCCCCCATCTTCTCTTATTAGGATCAAGGCTACTGTGGTTTCAGTGAATGATAAGTATAAGAATAGTGGCTTGCCTTTCTAGTGTCGACTGAGCAATGGGGGAGAGATTAGGAATGTCTTTAACTCTTCTAGCGCTTTCTAGACTCCCCAGACCACTTAAACTACTTCATATTCTTTAGATTTTGGTAAAATGATATGCATCTCTTGGCCAAGCAAGATATGAATCTTCCCAGGATTGTGATTCTCCCATTTAACTATTGCACTTCATTAGTATTCCTTAAGGGTAACATTCTCTGATTGCAGCCATTTTCTTTGGGTTGGCTTCAATTCCTCTTTCAGATATCATGATGCCTAGGAACTTTCCTGCAGTTACACCAAAAACACACTTGTCTAGGTCAAGTTTCATACTATATTTAGATAGTACCTAGAATGCCTATTCTAGGCGTCTAGCGTGTTCCTCCACTTGTTTGCTTTTCACTATCATGTCATCTACATACACCTCTATCATTTTGTCAATCTGGTCCTTGAACATTGTGTTCACCAATTGTTGGTATATGGCTCTATCGTTCTTGAGGCTGAAGGGCATGACTTCATAATAATATATTCTTTAGTCAATGATGAAGGTTGTCTTTTTTTTTATTCAAACTGACTCATTTTTATCTGATGGTAACCTATCGCAGCATCTATAAAACTGTATCTTTCATAACCTACCATGGAGTCTCCGCAGTGTCCAAAGGTAAGGATCTTTTAGGGATGCCTTACTTAAATCTATGAAATCTACACAAAAATGCCATTTGTCATTTAGCTTCTGGACAAGGACTACATTAGCCAACCACTAAGGATAATGCACTTCTTTGATGAATCCTGCATTAATAAGTTTGTCTAATTTTGATATTATCATTTTTTATTAAGCAGGTGCATGATTTCTCCTCTTTTGCTTGATGAGTTTTGTACTTAGGTCAATGTTGAGCTTATGGTTTATTGTGTCTAGATCAATTCCTTTAATGTCTGATGCTTCATAGGCAAAACTCTGTTTGATTTCTCCTTTGTCTGATGTTGAGTTTTTCTTCACTCAAGATTCATCTTGGTTCAGTCTATAGGGAGTTCAAATGGCTATGCGGCTAGTGGCTCTCCTAGACTTATGTGTGCCTCTCATAGCTCAGGGGCTTGAGCTATCTAGAGGGGCAAGGTGAGTTGCACCCCTTTGAGCGCTACTATGTATGCCTCCCTAGCGACTTCCTGATTTCCCTTGATTACCATAATGTCACTCGAGTTAGAATAAAATTTCATTATTAAGTATCTGATGATGTTCATGCGCCTAAGGTATAGAGTAGTGGTTGGCCTAGGATAACATTGTAGGGGAAATGGATGCCTACCACCATGAACTTAGCTTTTTCTATTGTAGTGTGTTTGTCATCTCTGATCTATCACTTTCTCTATACTTCCTTCCACGGACACCTGCCTCCCTACTAACCCCACTAGGGGTGTTCATATGGGTTTTAGCTTGGTAAAAAATGAGCTTCAAGGCTTTGAACACTTCTATAGTTATCAAATTTATCGAGCTGTCATCATCTAGAGACATTCTTTGGACTTTATAGTTCTCTATCATGTCCTCCACTACTAAGGTGTCAGAATAAGGGAAGCAAACATTCTCAGCATGTTCTTCAGAGATAGTGATGGGCTTGCATAAAGGTTCTGCTAGCTTCTCAATATAGACCAAGTAAATTTCCTATGCATGCCTCTTTCTTGATGAGGTACCGTCTCCTCTTGCAGCACCATCAAAAATCATATTAATGTACCAATAGGTTCGGTTCTTTCCAATTGTTTGCCAGCTCTTTTGGATGACTCCGCAGTTGGTTCGACATGACTCTTTGGGTTTCCTTCCATCTTGATAAATTTTTTAGGACTCCTTTTTGGATCAAATGCTCAATCTCCTTCTTTAACTGGCAAAAATGTTCAGTGTCTTAACCAACATCATTGTGGAATTTGTAGTACTTGCTTTTATCTCTTTGACTTATTGATTCTTCTCTCAGCCTTCTTGGATAGCTGAAGTGAAATTCCTCCCAATTGTCCTTTAGCTGTCACAGTATATTTGTCTGACTATTGGACAAAGGGGTGAAGTCAGCTTCTCTTACGACTGGGACACTACTGCACGAGTGAGGTGATTAGTCAAAATAGATTAATCGGGTTCTATTTCATCTGTTCACTTGCACGAGAGAGTATCCTCTATGCTGGTTTAATCTTCTTTTAGACTTATGATCCTTGCTTTGTGCTTGTTGCACTTCCAAGCTTCATCTAACTTAGCGAAACATTTTGTTTATGCCATCAATTCTACAAAAGAGTAAGGCTTATAAATATTTAGTGAATCAAAGAGCTTATCATACTTACAGTTTTTAGCCATCACACTTATGGCCACTTCAGTGTTGAGATCTTTTATTTGCATGGCGAGCTTTTGAAATTTGGTGATGCACTCTCGGTGGGATTCATCATTTGCCATGTTCAAGTCTATAAGGTCCGATGATATCTTTTTTCTCAATATGCACATGATGAATCAGGCCTTAAATGATGTTGCGAGCTAAGCGAAATTGCCAATAGATCTAGTCTTGAGTATTTAGAACAATTATTATGTTGGTCCCTTCAAGGTAATGGGGAATGCTTGGCACAACAGCGCATCCATGGTTTTTTGGATATCCATCACAATTCAAAAGTTCATCAAATTGCTCTGAGGATCGATGGTTCCATTATAAGTCTCAAAAATGGGCATTTTGAATTTATGTGGGAAAGGTACTAACATAACTTTTGGAGTTAATGGTAAATCATTCCTTATCCCAAAGTGAGTATTATCACCTGCATCGCAGAAAACTTTTAGGACTTGCAAAGAATTCCCCCTCATCATTATGACACACATTCCCGAGCAGTAGGTGGATTGCATACGTGTCTACGTCCTATTTTGTGTCTCTATGTGCCAAGAGGAGTCTCTATCCATCTCATCCTCTATGGTCTGATTTGCTGTGTCACTTTCCTCACTCATAATGTTGACATGGCGTCCATCCTAGGGGGAATCTAAGACACAGGGTTCACAAGTTTAGCCATTGTTGTCTCCAAGATAGCCACAAAGTTTTTCTAGCCTCGATTGAGCAATGTCGCTTCCTATGGATCTAATGTTGAAATATCTCGACTGAGCTTCTTGCCCTACTAGCTTCTCCAATTCCTGCAATGGGTATTTTTTCCATGATGACTTATGGGATATCAAAATTTTGGACAATGTGAGATACACGAGTGAAAGATCTGAAGGTCTTTTGCTTCGTTCGATCCATATTCATTGCACCAATTTGATAGTCTAAAAAATATAATAGTTCTAAAAAAAATGAGAGTGATCGCAGTAATATTTGATAATCTTAAATTAGCATTAGTCTTTTAAGAGGAAGTTTTTATCCTTATATATAAGGTATTAGATAGAGTTGGTTATCAAAGTGATAAAGGGAGAGATATTAGGGGCACTATCCCCTGACATCAAGCTCATGTCTTCTTGCTGTTATTTGGGCTCTAAGATGACCCTAAAATTTTCGAAAAGTGGGTGTATATATATATATATAGAGAGAGAGAGAGAGAGAGCAATTAGGGTTGAGCATTCGATCAAGTAAATTGAATTAGCTTAGTATCATTTTATCCTAATATATTTTTATGGTATCCAAATTCAAAACTTAGTGGTATAACAACCAATTTAAACTGAATCAAATCAATTTGGTTCGATTTGGATTCAATTATTCTAAACCAAATTAAATATTTTGAGTTTAAAAATAAGTTCAGTTAGTTATGTATGCTAACCAAATTAAAAACCAAAAACCAAAAAAGTTTTACATACCTAAACCGTTTGGTAACTGAATTTCTAAAATAAATATTTGAAAACTACCGAATTGCATCTATTTGGTTTGATTCTTGATTAGAAATCAAGAATTACTCACCCTGAAGAGCAATGATGACGTTGCACTGAATCATAAGGTCCAAAACTTTTCATTTCCATCAATTTCTATTTAACGTATAGTTGCTATCTAAGTTTGGTTAAAATTGTCTTTTTTAGAAAAAAAAAGTATACTTTTCATACCATATCCAATTGGCTATGCAAATTAACTTTATAGAAAGTAAAATATTTTCAATTATAAAATACAAAAATATCCATAATATAAATTGAAGTGTATTTAGATTATAGGATAAATTTTTTATCAACAAAAATAATTATTATTAAATTATATTATCCTGAAAAACTTATTTATCTAAGTTCTATCTTAAGCCATAGGTGACCCATTTACATCCAACTTATCTTGAACAATTAAAATAAAATAAAAAAAAAACTTATCAAAATATCATATTCACTAAAGTAGAAAAACATCAAAAACTATCAACACAACTAATAATTAAATCGTAAAAATATAAAAAAAATTAAAAAAAAAACCCAAAACCAAATGGAGGTACAATCCACCTACAACAAAGCCAAACTTATAAGAGACATTTTTTTAGAATAGAAAAGCCAAATAAAGCTACTTAGCTCCTAACCTGCAACAAACTGTCTTCACAACCAATCATTATGCGAAATTGCAGTCTACTAGGCTTAACAAATGAGCGAAGATGATTAAAAAAACTCAGCTGCTAACTACGAAAGATTCATCCTTAACAAACTCATTTCTCTTGTACAAAAATGGTTGGATGATCTATTTCCATAAAATAAAATTGATAATGGAAACCAATTGCAAAAAGAAGAAAAAGAAAATAGTGCATAACAATTGGATGAGTGTTGATATAACGAATCATTATGTCTGTGAACAAAGGAACATGTTCTGAAATTCTGGCATCATAATATCGTAATTGAAGAAAACAAATTACAGAATATAAAATCAGAAAAACAAAGAGATTTTGTAAGATCAACAGTGAATCATTGTCATTGCAAGCCTGCATATACACATTAATTATATGAAAGCTAGGACTGCGCACCTTGTTCACACACAAATCGCTTTAACAATTTGGATTACCTAAATAATTAATTTCATCTATTTTTGCTTTTTATAATTATATATTTCTTTATTTTTCTTTTTTTTAAAATCACGGGTATTCCCAGCCTACTAATCAAATCATAGGTAAAGTGCTCCAATCGAATATTTAATCTATCCATAATTAAAACTATGAGATCCACTTCACTTAATATTTTTAAATTAAAATTTTTTTTAAGAAACATTATTGCACTCGGCGGATATTAATAGAATCAAAAGATAAAACTTCACACCAATATATAATCTTTCTTTATTAAAATTCAAATTTTTTAATTTGTTGTTAGATTTTTCTTTTGTTATTGAGTTAAGAGCCTAACAATTGAGTGTTTTGGGCTAATATGATTAATGGATAATTGAGAAGTCTTTTTTACGTGCAGAAAGGAAAAATTATTTTATAATTCTTAAATGTATAATAACTTATTCTTAGATTGCAAATGTAATTAATTTTCAAAGTGGTGCAGTTATAGGTAGTATTTCCTCTTCAAATAAAATATTTTCTTTAAGAAGAGCTAATGGTCCATATTAATTGCTAAATACGTAAGAAAAAACTTATTCTTGAGAGTTTCTTAAAGCAACTGTGTATTGACGAGCCAAAAAAAAATTTACCAATCAAATTCAATATTATTTTCCCAATTCTAAATGTCAAATATATAATTGTCGTCTGCCAGTAGCTAACTATATAAATGTAAACAAAATGAGCCTTATACTATTAAAATATATTTATTTGTTAAAATAAATAATAAAATGTTGTTATCAATTAGATGTGATCTATTTGGTATTCCCGTTATCAACTAGACGTTCAAGTCCTCTTTACCATTAAGAATTTTCACTAATTTTCAATATTCTCGTAATATTATTACATGTGTAGCACATTAAAAAAATAAATAATTTTCAATAAAATGGGCATGTATGTGAATGTTTGAAAAGGGTCAGAATCTAGCACTAGATCCTATACAAACACTTTTTTTAACACGCCACCTACAATTAACCTTTGCGTTATCTGTCTTAATCCAAAAATATTAATTATTTTTGTTTTGTTTCTAATAATGTTTTTGCCAAAGTGAAATGATGGCTTGTGAAAGTAATTAGCTGTGAGTTATTATTGGTAATCAAAGTTTTGAATGAGAAATGTAGCCAATGGGAGAAGGTCATTTTTAGTCCCATGTTTGGTAAGTGGTGTGCAATTAATCTAATGCTGTTAAAGAATTCATAAACTATAGAAAGTCGGTAGATCGCATCAGATTGTGATGATTTTTTCAGATTAGCTTCAGTGTTTGGACCCATCTAATGGAATGTTGCTTAGAATACAAAAGAAAATTCAATAAATTACCTTAAAAATAAAAAAAAATTCATGTTAATGTGAGAATTTCAAAAGTTTCGAATAAATTTATGTTATTTCACATATTAATGAAATTATGAAGAAATTCTCAAATAATTTTTTTTTGTTACATTTTTGTTTTTCTCTTTGGCATTATGGTAACAAAAAGAGAAAGCTATACATAGGGAGGTGGACATGTAGTCTCTCCTAATACTCTAATAGGGCAATATGGACATATTATTGTCAACGGGTGTGACATTTACTTTTTGGTCCACAGTCCCCATGATACACCAGCTTACCAAGAGCTTTTGATAACTTTACGTTTTAGTGGTAAGGTCAAAGTAAAAATTAGATGGTGATTGTGATGCAGTGAGAATGATGGCTTTTGAGGTGGTGATTTGATTGTTTTTCTCATTTATATAGAAAACAGAAGGTCTTTAGTTTCAGTTTTCTGCTACACTTAAATGCACTAATTTACTGAGCCAAAAGGAAGATTATCCACGTTGTGTAGTTTGAAGTGTTATTTCAACTTAAAAAATCCTCCAATGAATTAAAAAAAAAAACTAATAAACACCGTCTATTTGGATTATAGTGCCCTAATAATTTGGTCACTATTGATGCCATAGTCTCCACTTAAGTGCACTTTGGTTATGGAATTTTGGCTTTTGCTAAATATTTCACCCTTGGCAATGATTCTACTACATATTTTTGTGTCTTGTTTTGCCAAATTATAATTGAAAGGATCAATTGGAATTGGCAAATGTACATGTAGTTATACATGAGGATTGAATTTTTGAAACCCTTAACTTTTTTATTAAAACTGAGTTGTGCAATCCTTTGAGTTAGACCTAATCCTACTCATATTGTATCAAGCTATTGTAAGTAAAAAGTATTACAAGCGAATATTTTCTTCTTTTATAAGGATACAATCATTCATTAGTATTTAATGAAAATAAGAATAATAAATGGTTGGATACAAGAAAAAAAAAAAAGGAAAATATGCATTTGAGTAGAATTTTTTTCTTTTTTGGGTTAGCATATAGTGTTAATAGAGATAATATCTTTTAACATATTCTAATAAAGTTAGACAACTTGATGAAATTACGCTTATTTTCTTAATCAGGATTAAACTCCAAAAATAATATCATTGAATATATATTTATTAAGTTGATGAAATACACCCCTTAAAATTTATGTCTAATCTATAATATATATAAAAGTTTGAATGGAGGGGAATATTGGGTCTCTAAAACGCTCGTTATGAACTTTCAATTTAATTACTAACAATAAGGATAATTTAATCACTTGTTAATTAGAAATTTTTTTAATTTTATTAGTGTTTTTATTCCTATTTGAATTTAAATTCTATAAGAAAGTTTGATCTAATCCTATTCTAATTATGATTTCAATTCATTATTTTTATTATATTAATATTAATTAGAAATTTTTTCTATTATACCACTGTATATATGTTTAGTTTTAATTATTTACCATCCCAGATTTAACTATTTAAATTTTATTTCAAAATTTACTTTTTAGAAAATATATCCAATCAAATCTTGCAAACATATAGAAAAGATATTAATAAAAATAATATTTTTTTCTTTTTTTATCTCTCTTCTACATAAAATATTATATATTCTATTTGATAATTTATTTTTTAAAAAAATATATCCAATCAAATAATATAAAAAAAATATTAATAAAAATATTTTTTCTTTTTTTATCTATATCCTAAAAGAATTAAATATTTATTAAATAAAAAATATAATAATGTTCAAATGTCTCATTACCATATATATTTATTAAAAAATAAATTTAGTCTCATTACCATATACATTTATTAAAAAATAAATTTAGTAAAGATAAAATTTAAAATTTTGAAATGTTTAATTATTTATATGTATTTATTTTAAAAATAATTTTTTATTCATTAGAAGGTTTGATAATCCGAAATAATACTATAGGCTATACATTTGATAACCTTCCACTTATCAAATTGGTGAAAATATTTATGGTCAAGAGGATTCAAACTCGAAACCTCTCATTCTTCACATAAGTGAGAGGTCAATTAGATCACATATTATTGACTTAAAAAATAATTTTTATAAATATATCCAATTAATTAATAAAATGTAATTTTCTAATTGACTATGACAACTAATATTATTTTAAGATATCCTAAATTTCATCAAGAATACTATCGAAAATCTATCATTCCTCCTTTATTTTCACATTTATATATAGTATAGAAATATAAACGCATATCTTCTAATTAGGTAACGGCTAAATTTATAAATTCACCTGCATATTTTTCATAAACAATTTTGTGGTACCTATAACTTTTAGTTTGACATATTTAACATTTTAACTTGTAAAATTGGACTTATTAAATATTTTATTTGACTATTAAATAACTTAATTTATAAAATTGGATAAACTAAATACTCATTTAATAATTAAAAAATATAAAAATTATTATTTTAAAATTAACAACATATTACATCAATATTTTCATACGAAAGCCAAAAAAATTTTAAAATTTGTTATTTCTAATGTAAGGAGGTGTGAGATTATAAAAAAAAAATAATAATAATAAGTTTATGGTATTACTTATACTTCATAAAAAAATTATGTGGTATTCAAAACCTTGCCAGGCCCCTGAAATTACGAACTTTAGTAACATTATTCCTCTTATGCTGTCAATAGCAGTTTTTTTTTTTTTATATATATTTTTGACATTTATGTACAAAATATGCACTTTATATGTAATTAGTATAATTTTTTATAACAATAATTTTCATATTTTTTAATTATTCATTAAATACTTAATCGATCAAACTTTAGTGCTGCTGGACCGCCACAGGCCGCCACAAGCTCTGCCAGCTTCACCTCCTCCTCTGTTTTGCGCCACTGCTGTAGCAGCAGAGCAACACCGCTCTGTCACTGAAATTCCAGCAGCCTTCTTCGCGTCGCGCCGCCTCGAGCCACCATCAGCTCCTCCACGCGACCTTGGCAGCAAGCTCAGCTTGCTTCCGGCCACCGTTCCCTCCTCCTTCAACCTTCGATTCGAGGATTTTTGGGAATTTGACGATTATTGGGTATAATTTACTATTTTTAGAATTTATTCGATTTAAATTGTGATTAATTAGTTGGTTAAT
>CANUEX010011197.1:0-12445 GCA_948099535.1 Jatropha multifida
AAATGAAAGAAATGGAGGAGGAAGAAGAAGGTAGAAATGGCATGGGTGATGGAGAAGAGAGGAGAGAGAAGGTGTAGATGAAATGGTGATAACCCATTAAGTAGCAAAGTCAAACTTTGCTTCTCCATTTTATGCTAAATCAATGGCTAAGATTGAGTCTTTAGGTAATCTCATCTAATGGTTCTAAATATTCTTTAAATAATTCACTTCCAAATATTACTTAACTCCACTAATTAATTAAATTAACTCCACAAAAATATTTTCTCATCTATTTCCTCAATACACCACATTAAAAATTAATATTCACAAGTTGCCGAAATTCGCCAGAAAATAATATTCATAAATTATCTCAACTCTCCGAAAATATTCATGAAATATTCTCTACCCATCTAAATCATGCAAACATGCTCTAAAAATATTTAATAAGACAATAGACACATGTAGTAATTTTTTCGGACCGAAATAATACCAAGTCCCAGACCAGTGGTACTATTCACAGACCGATCAATCACTATTGACAGTACCGAAAAATTAGTCTGTTACAGTTCCTCCCTTAGAGTAAATTTGGGGTATATATATTAGAGTCAATATAATTTCTAGTAGGATAAAAATTATGAGAATCATGTGTTATATGTTAATTAGAGTTTATTTAGGAATGTAATATCCTTTAACATATATATATATATATATATATAGTTCTTTTATGTATTTTATTATTGTATATTATCAATAGTCCTCCAAAAGGTGTTGGTCATTTATGTCCAACAAATATTTAAATTTGAATTGATTGATGGCCAAAATATAAGCTATTTAAACTTAAATTGCTGGACTACTTAAATTCGAATTTGTTAAGGACCGGTTAAGTTCGAATTGAAGGATTTTTTATGGACCGCTTAAATTTGAATTGGAGAATTACATATATCAAAATTAATGGACCATTTATGGACTACTTAAGTCCAAACTGAGGAATTACATATGTCCAAATAAATAGACTTAATGAAATTGGGCCGCTTAGGTCAATTTTGCGAACTAGAGGTATCCAAATTTTGGACTTAAATGAAATAGGATTATTTAAATCACTTTGGCGAACTGGAGATGTCCAAACTATGGACTTAATGAAATTGGATTGCTTAGATCACTTTAGTGAACTGGAGATGTCCAAACTATGGACTTAACGAAATTGGACTGGTTAGGTCACTTTAGCGAACTGGACATATTCGAACTATACACTCATCAAAATTGGACTGCTTAAGTCCGAACTGGAAAATTGCTTATGTCCGAATTAATGGACTATTTATATAACGCTTAAGTCCTAACTAGAAGACTGTATAATTCTAATTTATTGACCTCCATTTGGTTGTACTACCTACGCTTTTATTATGAGAGCAAAAGTTCAAGGCAATAAACTAATTAACAAAATTGCATTGTCTTTTTTGAAACAGAGAAAATAAGTAAATATCATTGTCTTATAAATTCAATTTAATTTTTCACTAGCAATCAGTGGTGACTCACTATCCTCTCATCCATAAAAGAAGATAAAACATATAGTTTAAAACTAAAAGCAATAATATATTTGGCTAGATGGTAATTAATGAGATTATAGTGTAATGTTATAAAACGAGATTGCATGTTACATAAACTATTTTGAATCTTTTAGAATATCAAAGCAAAATAATCTTTTGTAATTAAAAAATTTATTAAAACATCAACTATAATCAAACTCTATATATAATTAGATATTTGCAAATGCTAGTGGTGATATATCCAATAAAATTAGTCACATGTTCTAATAAATTTAGTTGACTTTTTAAACCTTAGAGGAATATCACTCATTATTCCTAACTATATTGCTTCAATTATAAATGTCAAAATATTTATGCACAATATCAAAATCATTGACTGAATTAATAAACTAAAAGTTTTAATTATATTTTAACAGATTCATGAAAGGAAAATTTTAATATATAGGTTAAGGTAACATTTTAAATTTTTATAGGAAGGATATAATTAATTTAAATATTACACTAATAACTATTGGCTTTCAAACATATATAGTATAAATCAAATAAGAATTTATAATTAATTATTTCTTAAATTAATTGAAATGACTCGTGGACTTGAAGTTGACTTGCTGAAAAATATTATTTTAATGAAAATATCTAATTAGTGGAATAAACTTACTGTGAGTCACCAAGAATACAATCGATACGATATAGTGGTTTTAAATTATTATCCCCATGCCACATTTATCACTGCAACAAAATAAAGTTTGGAAGCTTCGGGCAGGTACATGCATACAAAACAAAATTTTTTTTTTCTGACCTAATTTTCTTTTGACTTGATTACAAAAGATTTATGTTTAATTTTATTTTAACTATTTATTATTTTATTTAAAAAAATAATATATGTTAACATATAATAATAATTTATTATAAAATAACTTTAAATAATAAATAAATTAGGACTTAGAATCTTAATCCAATACGGACTGTTCGAACTCTAATATATATACTTAAATTTTACCCTAAAATCGGATTAATCACAGTCAATCTCTCCTAAAATTTCGAGAGCTTAACATTGATGCGGTAAATATAGAACACACCTTTAACCTCTCCTCAACCCTAACCAATTTTCAGCTATCCATCCATCATGGTCGCCAACCCTACTGAAAACTCTAACATGGAAAACCTAACCGCTGAACACGGTGAACCTGGTCATCCAATCACTCTTACTCTTCCACCTGTGATTAATCCCTAGGTAGCAGCCTCCTTGGCTCAAGCTTACTCCCAATTCACCATTGTATTGAAAAATATCCTGAAAAGCTCAACACCTTGCAGTGATCCTATTACGCCCCCCAAGCCCATAGATCCACTCCTGAACAAAGGAAAGCTTCATCCGCCTTCTCCCAAACACCCCACTCACTCCCTCTCTGATCGATACCATGAAGCAAAATCAAAACCTATCCATCCCCGTGATCAGGATGTTAGCCACACTCAAATCCTAGATGAGGCGAACCTCAGGGATGTAGTAAAGGAATGTAAAGAATCAAAGGAGAACGGAGACTATGGTCTTCGTCAAGACTCACCCTTATCCCCCACCATACTGGCTGCAGCTTTCCCATCTAAATTCAAACTCCCTACTTTTCAATCTTATGATGGTTATATTAATCCCAGGTGCCATCTAGCCACCTTCCGAACCATCATGTATTTACAAACCAACTCAAAGGACTTGATGTGCAAGGTCTTTCCAATCATTCTCAAAGGTGTTGCGCAAGAGTGGTACCAAAAACTTAAAATGGGGTCTATCCACTCTTTTTCATAGTTAGCCGCGGCATTTCGAGCTCGGTTCATAACCTGCATTCCATCTAAGAAAATCTCATCTGATCCGGTGGACCTGAAAAGAGAAGATAGTGAAACCTTACGCCAATATGTAGCTAGGTTTCAAAAGATAACGATGCAAGTGGAGAACTTGAATGATGAAGTGGTGGTTAGTGCGATGGCCAAGAATTGCAAATGTAATAAACTGTTTGAAAGTTTGAACATCGATGCACCCACAACTTTTGTCAAACTCATGGCAAGAGCTCACAAATATACCAAACTGGATGAAGCCTATGAGATCCAACAGCAGCATAAGCTAGCCAAGGAGGAAAGGTATGAGTCAAGAAGACACTCGTCTATTGGAAGCAGACATTCGTCGAGGAGGAGATCGCCTATCCGACCTCTCTGAATGAGCTATTTTGTTTGAACCCCATATTTCAGGAGTAGCGAATTTTCACGAGATGCTGAATTCACTTTAATAAACAAACCACAATCGAAAATCTTGTCATGGATTAAGGAATAGGGTTATTGAATCCCATGCTTCTATCCTAAAAAATGAGGGAAGATTCAGCGGGTCGTAGGGATAAAAGTAAATATTATGAGTTCCATAGGGATGTGGGCCACGAGACTGATGCTTGTTGACAATTAAAAAAAGAAGTTGAGCGCCTTATACAGAAGGGAGAGCTGAAGCAGTTTGTAGGGGAGAGCAGGCGAGAGGAAAGACAGTCAGGCAAGCCTAATAGGGTTGTTTGGACAATTGGAACCATTCACACTATATTTGGGGGTTCCACAGATGGTGATAGTAACTCAGTAAGAAAACGGAGAGCTAGAGAGATATACTTCATCTTACCACCACAAAAGCCTAGCCCTAAACAACTGATATCATTCTCTGAAAGTGATGACGAGCAAGTTCGAATGCCATACAATGATGCCTTAGTGATCGAAGGTATTTTGGAGAACTGTTTGGTGAAAAGAATCTTAGTAGATGGAGGCAGTGCGGTTAATCTGATAACCATGGAGGTATTTAAAGCTCTTAAACTAGATCCCATAAAGCTAAAGTACATCCATACCCCTCTTGTTGGTTTAGCAGGTAAGCTAGTTCAGGTGGCAGGTGTACTAAACCTAGATATGGAACTCAGTGGAAATGAATCTTCAAAGAGGATTAAGCTAGAATTCATGGTAGCAGACCTCCAATTCCCATACAGTGCCATATTGGGAAGACCTGCTTTGTACGAACTAAAAGTAGTAATAAGCATCAAGTATTTAACCATGAAATTTTACTTTGATGAAGGCGAAGTGGTGGCTGTGAGGGGTGGTCAGAAGGTAGCCAGAGAAGCATATGTAATAGCTCTAAAGGGTCACCCACTGACCCTGCTAATCATGTGGATGCCAGAAGAAGAATCAAAGGCTCAACCTGCGGAGCACCCTCCTTTCGATATCCCAAGGCATAAAGGAGATTTAAGCCCTGAGCTAGTGGGCGAATTGATCACATGAGGTGGAGGAAGGGAAAAATATAAAATTGGGAGCTGATTTGCCAGGCGAAGTACAAGAGAGCATAAAAGCAGTCCTGAAAGATAATGCGCATAGCTTCGCATGGTCTGTGGAGGATATAATAGGCATTAATCTGAACATCATCTCTCACAAGCTTAACATAGATCCAAGCTTTAAGCCCATCAAGCAGAAGAAACAAAATCATGGTTACGAGATGCAGCAAGTCATAGCAGCAAAGATTGATAAACTCTTGAAGGCGGGTTTCATAAGAGAAGTAGACTCTCCAGAATGGCTAGCAAACGTGGTTCTTGTGCCCAAACCTAATGGAAAATGGAGACTTTGTGTTGATTTCACAAATCTGAACAAAGCATGCCCAAAAGACTCCTACCCTTTGCCCAACATCAACCAGTTAGTTGACTCAATAGCTGGGTATGAGATATATAGTTTTATAGACGCGGTAGCGGGATACCACCAGATAAGAATGAATGAATTGGATGCATAGAAAATAAGTTTTGTCACGGACTGGGGCAATTATTGTTACCGGGTCATGCCTTTTGGACTAAAAAATGCTAGTGCAACATATCAAACGCTAGTTAAAAATATGTTCAAGGAGCAGATTGGGCGAACAGTAGAGGTGTATGTTGATGATATGATAGTGAAGAGCATCCTAGCTGCTGACCATCCTAAAGACCTACAAGAAGCCTTCCATATTTTGAATATGTTCAGCATGAAGCTCAACCCAGAGAAGTGCACTTTCAGAGTAAAAGCTGGAAAGTTTTTAGGCTTCATAATATCTCAGAGAGGAATAGAGGCAAATCCTGAGAAAATCAAAGCAATCGTGGAGATGAAACCACCCACCAACATACATGAAGTCCAATAATTGAATGGTCGTATAGTTGCCTTAGGAAGATTTATCTCTTATTCGGCTAAAAGATGTATGCCCTTTTACCAAACGTTGAAACAATTGAGAGGCTTCAAATGGGATAGTCAATACCAGCTCACCTTCGACCAGATTAAAAAGCTCCTATCCTCCACCCCACTTTTAAGCAGACCCCAGAAGGATGAACCTTTATATTTATACCTTGCAGCTACTGAGAACTCGGTAGCTTCTGTCTTGCTCAGAGAAGAAGGTGGTGAACAATACCCCATTTATTATGTGAGCAAAGTCCTAAGGGAAGCCAAACTCCGATATCCATGTGTGGAGAAATTAGCCTTCGCTGTCCTTACGATAGCAAATCGCCTACGCCATTACTTCCAATCACATACCATTATTGTCCAAACATCCTATCCACTAAAAAAGGTCTTACACCGAGCTGAAACCTCAGGAACATTAATGGAGTGCTCCATCAGGCTGGGTGAATTTGATATCAGGTATGAATCCCGCACGGCAATGAAAGCACAGGTACTAGCTGACTTTATAGCTGAATTCTCTGGTGAAAGTCAATTAGAGGGCTCAGAATCTATAATATCGAGCCTTGAAGAGGGCATATGGAAGCTTCACACAGATGGGGCTTTGGGAAACTTGGGTGCAGCAGTAGGAGTTATCTTATAGGGACCAAAGAGAATAAAAGTGCAACATATAGTTTGCCTAGATTTTCCAACAACTAACAATGGAGCAGAATACGAAGGCTTAATAGCAGGACTTACTAGCCTTGGAAGTGCGACCTCCCATTCTCCATATTTTCTTAAACTCACAACTTGTGGTAAGTCAGATCGGAGGTACATTCACAACCAAAGAACCAAATCTGGTTAAATACCACTCCCTAACCACATCCCTTCTTAAGAAAATAGAAGAAGGCGGAGGCACATGGAAGTTGTTGCAAATAGAAAGGGTGACCAGTAAGGAGCAGATGCCATAGCTAAAGCTATATCAAGAGGAGAAGCCTTAGCAGAAGGAATCACAATAGAGTAATTAACCTCTCTGAGCTTTGAAAGACAAGAGGTTCTAGTTGCTCAGAATAATGATAGTTGGATGCGCCTAATAATAGATTTTCTCCAAAAGGATGTTCGGCTAGAAGACAAATAAGAAACTATTAAATTGTGTCGAAAAGCAGCAATTACACATTAGACAATGGAGAGCTCTACAGGAGATCAAAGTCACATCCTTAGGCTAAGTGTGTAACCAGAGAAGATGATAATTACATCATAAGGGAGTTACATAATAGAGTGGGAGGAGTTCATGAAGGCTCGGATGCTACAATCAGGAAGATCATGTTAACAGGGTATTATTGGCCCATGATGAAGAGTAATGTTCGCCAGTATGTTTGTCATTGCAAGACATGTCAAAAGTATGACAGAATGACTAGACAACCTTCATCAGAGTTGCAATCAATAGCTTCGACTTAGCCTTTTGCACAGTGGGGAATAGACATCCTAGGACCTTTCCCCATAACAACCACTCAACGAAAGTTTGTGATAGTTGCAGTTGATCGCTTCTCTAAATGGGTGGAAGTAAAGGCTCTTAGTACTATTACACCAGCTCAGATCATCAGTTTCTTCAGGAACAATGTCATCTTTAGATACAGAGTTCCCCACAAGATAGTCATTGATAATGGGAAGCAGTTCAACTCAGAAGCCTTTAAATCCTTTTGTAGGGGTGTTATATCAGTCTGCACTTTACATCAGTAGCTCATCCACAAACTAATGACCTAACTGAAGTCACCAATCGAACCATCCTACAGGGATTGAAGAAAAGGCTAGATGGAGAAAAAGCTAACTAGGCAGACAAACTAAATAGTGTGTTATGGGCATACAGAACTACACTCAGGCAGACAACAGGGCAAACACCATTCTCCTTAGTGTACGAAACAGAGGCAGTGATACCAGTGAAAATTAGGCTACCCAGTAGGAGAATTACAGAATAGAATGAATCAGGGAGTAATGAAAGCCTAAAAATTAATCTGGATCTAGCAGAGGAGCTCAGAGAAAACACAGCAGCCCGAACTGAGGCATATAAGCATAGAATAAGGCGATATTTCAATAAAAAAAAGTCAGAGCTAGACAATTCAGTAAAGGCGATGCAGTTTGGCGAAAGGCAGAAATAACTAAAGGCTTAGCAGGAATTGGGAAGCTCGGACAAAGCTGGGAAGGTCCTTATGAAGTGGTGAAGCAAATAGGGTCAAGTATACACAAGCTGAGGAAAATCGAAGGAGCTGAACTTCCCCGAACATGGAATTCTGACAATCTCAAAAGAGCATACTAAGTATTTATTCACGTTTTGATATGTAACACACTCTTCTTTATGTATAATAAAAAATGATAAGACCTCAGGTTTTTTCACTTGATGCACTGATCCTCAAAAATTGCCAAGGGATATGATGCATCAAGTTTTTCCTGAAGGATCTTACTTAAATATCTTTTCTTCTTGACTCTTTAAGAATCAGATGCAACTGTAGGTTCGCCAGAGGCCTAAGTGGCCCAATTTTCTCTGTCCAATAGAACAGTTCGCCAAAGGCCTAAGCGGCTCGATATTCTCCATCCAATGGGACAATTCGCTAGAGGCCTAAACGGCCCAATATTCTCTATCCAATAGGACAGTTCGACAGAGGCCTAAGTGGCCCATGATTTCTCCATCCAAAGGGACAATTCACCAGAGGCTTAAGCAGCCCATGATTTCTTCGTCCAAAGGGATAGTTCGTCAAAGACCTTAGTGGCCCATGATTTCTCCATCCAAAGGGACAGTTTGCCAAAGGCATAAAAAACATAAACATTCTCCAACTATAACGAGTAGTTTGCTAATAACCCTAGGGGTCCAAACTTCTCGTACTTAATGAAATATGAACTTAAACTAGAAAGCAAAGCTCGCCAATTAATCTTATTACAAAAGACAGATCACTTAAATTGTCAGAATGAGACTCGCCAAATTACTTTATACAAAAATTGGATGTAATTGTTCAATGATTAAGTATAAAATAGCAAAACTCTAGATCGCCTCCAAGAATGAAATGTTCAAAAAATTAAGTAAACAATAAAAACTAAGATACACATAAGGAGTAGAAGAGGAAACAAATACTTTATTTTCATTAAGATAAAATTTTTACAAGCATAAAAAATCCCTGCATTGCACCTACAAAAAATACAAATTTTCCTAAACTACAAATTTGTCTAACTGCCACGCTCAGAAGGAGCAGGCGAGCTAGCCCCTGAAGAAGGTTGTCACTCCCCCTCATCGCCATCAACATCCTCTGGGTAGATGTCATTCACCAACCCCCAGTCCGCCTCTAGTTGCCTTGCCTTAAGCTTAGTTAATATATTTTTGCGCAAGCTTAGATAGGCTCGGGCCAAATCATCATCTTGGGACTCCTCTCGCCTCTTCGCCTCTTCAAGTTCAGCCTTTGACTCCTTCAGCTTAGCTTCCAACTCGCCCACTTTAGCTTCTAAACCCTTATTTTTGTCCAACAAGCCCTAGTTCTCCTCTCACAACTTCTCTATATTAGAGTCACGAGCGACTAGCTCAGCCTTATGCTGCTTGTCTTGTTCTTTCATAGACTTGGTGATCTCCCTCAAAGTAGCCTCCATTTCGTTATACTTCACCTATTGCTCGGTGTTGTTTGACTTCAGCCTTTGCAATCGTTTGAACTAAAGGGTATAAGCATTGATAGCTTGAAAGAGGCACTGATTTAAGAAATCAGTGGTCGCTCGGTCATCATAGTGCTAAAAAAAGAGCCTATCTGTTGGAAAAAGACAAGCCCGAGCTAACTCTCGACTTAGGCCATCTTCCCTAATAGTGCAATTCGATCCATACCTATTAATGAAGTAGGATCGCAGATCTGCAGCCTTAGGTCGCTAAGCTAGAAAAGGACTAGAAGAAGGAACAGATGGGCGAACAGAAGCTGAAGTAGACTCTTCTCTTGCCCTCTTTCTTGGTGATTCGGCTGAAGGGGTAGAAACAGGCGGACTAGTCACAAGTACAGTGGCTGGCTCAGCTGAAGCTTGTTCAACAGCTGGTTCGGAGGGAGGAGGCACACCCTTAAGAACGTCAGATGATGCTCGCTGCTTCATAGCTTCAGCGATCTTAGACAACTTTGAAGCTCTCCCCTTCTTAGGAGCCATGCCTACACAAAATAGAAAATAAAATTAAACTAAGTTAGTTTAATAACCCTAAATGAGAACATTAAAGGAAGGAAGACTACCATGGTCAGAAGGATTAGGCCAAACAGACCCACTAGGCAAGTGAAGGGGATAGCTATTAGCTATCACCTTCCTCAAATCAATAGATCTGAGCCCCCTAGCCTCTATGGATTTAGCAACATTCCTATCCTAGGTAGTAGGGGGAGGCAGCTGAGAACGCTGAGGAGTGGCAGACCAGTTGTTCGGAATACAGAACCCACCATCAAACTTGACTAAGAAAAACTTGGACTTCCAGTTCTTCAAAGACGATATCTTTGATTTCTTAGCAAAGATGTTATAGTTCGCCTTTGCTTGAAGAAAACAGTGATCCTCAGTAGGATGATGGTACAACTGATATAGCTCCCGAACTGCACTGGCACTCAAGTCATTCCCATCTTCTTTAGCCAAGGCAATAGCAGCACGAAGAAACCTCAGGCTGTTCGGGTGAAGTTGACTTATAGTTATTTGATAGTCGTTAAAGAATGACTTCAAAGGCTTGGACAGAGGAAGGCGAACTCCTGAACGAAAATCCTCCTCATACAACATAATCGAATCCTCATCCACAAGAGAGTTAATCCGCATATCTCCCAGAGGGCGAATCAGCTGATACTCGAAGGGAATATTGTACGAGTAGTAAATGTCAAGCAGCTCACCCTCATCTATATCCAAAGGAATGTCTACCACTCTAACATTTTCTTTCCTCCCTCTAACTTCCTCTTGACTAGAATCTACCTCCTCCTCTTGAGGTTCGCCCATAGGGCATTCAGAAGGTTCACCCATAGGATGCTTAGAGGGTTCACCCATAAGACACTCAAAGAGCTTGCCTGTGGGGTGTTTAAGGGGCTCACCCCTTGATAGGTCAAACACTAATCGAACATCCTCGCTACTAGATGAACTCATGATCTTAATCAAAAATTGATAAATACAAAGAAAAAGAAGAAAAAACTTACTAAAGTTAACGAGTTGTAGAGAGAGAAAGAAAGAAGGAGAATTCTAGAGAGAGACGCTCTGAAGCTAAGAAGCAGCAAAAGTAAGAAATGAAATGAAAATGACCCTTATATAGCCTCGGCGAGGCAAACCAAGAGCCACACCATTTAATGAGGCAACCCCTAGTAGAGACCGAAGCATCAAACTCCACAAAAGCAATAATTACCCCCAGTCAAATAATAATAATAATAATAATAATGATAATAAAAATAAATAAGACACACATTTGGACATAAGTGACTAAATAATTACAAGGAGACTACTGTTAACATATAATAATAATTTATTATAAAATAACCTTAAATAAGAAATAAATCAGGACTCAAAATTCTAATTCAATATGGACTGTTCGGACTCCAATATATATACCTAAATTTTACCCTAAAATCGGGTTAATCATAATCAATCTCTCCCAAAATTTCGAGAGCGTAAATATATTAAGTGATATTACATTCCACGTTTCATTGCTTTACACAGATAAATGAGTGGCAACCATATGACAAGTTGGAAGAAAGAAGAAGAGACAGATTAGTACGATGTAGGAAACGTGGTGTGCTTTCAAACACGTATATGGAAAGGGAAAAAAAAGTGTTCTTCAAAAACAAAGGCAAAAGCTTGGCAACCTGTCTTCTAATCTAATCATTGTCATACTTAAAAAGCCACTTAGGCAGGATCGAAATTCAATCAACGGGGAAAATTTAATAGTACGTTCTGACTTATTGGTGACAAGAAATATCATTGAAGATGTATTCGCAAACATACTTTCCTTATTTTTTGGGAAACAAATATTTTGGTTGTAGGATTTCCAGCAAAAAAAATTTCTATTGTGAATATCATATTCGAAGGAAACTTAATGTTACATTAGATAGGATGTTTTTTTAAATAAAAAAGTACGCAAAAGTGAGTAACAATTATGATCTTGTATTAATTATTAAGTTTGAATTTATATAAGTAACGAATTTTTTATCAGTTATTAGATTTTAAAATTATATTAAAATAAATCAAGAACAATATATAAATATATTAAAGGATGTTACATTCCTAAATAAATTCTAACTAACAGATGACGAAAATTCTCACAATCCAAATTTACTCTAAGGGACAATTCTTAAATAATCTCAATACTCAATTTTAATAGTTAATAAATGGTACGGTGAGCTTCAAATACACCTTTCATGACACAATAAAACAATTCAATCCTTACAACAACAATTCAATTTTATTCCTTATTCATCTTATGGAATAGGAATAGAAGTTGTATTCTATACAACAAGCTTCAAGGTTTATGAAATAACCCATTAATTTATTTTCAAAAGAATTTTTATTTAAAATTTAATTGTAAATTTTCACCAATGAAAATTGGCCAAAAATAATATTTTATGCCGCGAACCGAATCGAAAATCGAATTTAAATAGTCTAACTCAGTTGAAAAACCCTTAAATCAAATGAAAATAGGCTAAATCATTGGGTTCAACCAAATCAATTCAAATCGAACCAAAATTATTTAATTAAAATAAATAATAATTAAACAATAATTAAAT
>CANUEX010011258.1:0-64198 GCA_948099535.1 Jatropha multifida
GGTCCATCTCGTGTGATGAAGAGAGACGTCCTTTTAGAGGATAATGGCAAGTTGTCTTCACAAAAAGTAGAACACTTCATCAATCTTCGTTCTAGCTTCTTGACTTTGCGCTATAAGAACCAATACTTCATTGAGTCATATAGCCCCCATAGATTTAGTAGACAATTGGGTTATTGTCAAGATCTTCCTGGTAACATGGACATATCCTTTGCAAAAGTATGTTTGGAAACAGTTATACAGCTTTGGGAATCTTGCGTTCATTTAGCTAGTGGTGCTAAACTTACTATTCCTTCAGTAAGACTTGATAGTCGTTTCTCTTGTACTAAAATGTATAAGGATTGGTGGAAAATGGAATGATCTAAAGCTTTTCCTCAAGATGAGTTACCAAAGTTAAAAGCAATGCCAAAATTATTGAAATCTTCAAAGTCTTCCCATTTGAAGAATTCAAATGTTGAGAAGAGTAGATGCATCCCTTTGAATCCTCCCCAAGAATCTACTGTTGAAAAAGATAAGAGAGAGGCACCAATTATGGTAAAGCTGAAACCTCGAACAGCTGTTGGTACTTCTACACAGAAAGATTCTCTTATAGAAGCTAGCGATGAGTCAAATCCCTCAAATAATGGCATCTCCACCCAAGCTGCAACAACTCCAAAAATAGTTGAAGAAGCATTAGATTCCCACTCCAAACAAAGGCATTCTAAGGGGAAGATACTTAATTCATCTCCTTTAAATGAAGAACAACATGATTCAGACCGTTGTTGGAAGAAAATAAAGCGAAACAAGCACGCTTCGTCAGCACAACAACTTTATGATGCCGATGACCCGGTAAGCTTTTTTTTTTTCTTTTTTTTTAACTTTTTTTTTCTCTAATCTCTTGAATTTTTTTTTTAAAATTTTTTATTACAGATGGGTTTCAATGATGTGATTTGTGATGATGAACCTTGTGCACTGCCTGTAGACAGCATGAGCTCTATACTTGGGCTAGCTTCTTTCGATCTTTCTTTAATTACCTCGAAGGATCTTGATGGAAATCCTCCATTGAGAGAATCTAGCACTGGTCACTATAGTGGAAAATCATAAGATACTCATTAAATAAAGAAAATGAGTTGTCCTGCTACTTTTGAAATGTCTGCATTTTATGGTAATGATTTTATGACTGACTGTCGCCGTAGAGTTTCAGTAATGGCATGGAAAGAATTCAGAGCCAAAATTGGTCGAACTTCTACTGCACATGTTCCTTCTCTTACTGAACAAGCACACATAATATTTGATGGCCTTGAAAAAGGAGAAGGATTTGATACCACCATCTTAAGAGAGTAGTTCACGGGCTACCTCAAGCTTGTAAATGATTTCTTACGCTGAAGTCATCTTTTTCTTTAAGTGTTTCATCAGAATTTCAACTGAAGGAATTGGAGAAGTTAAAAGGGAGACTAGATGATTCTTTAAATCTTGAGAAAGAAGCCATTGCCAATGCTTCATTTGTTGAGGATGAACTTGCCAAAATTGAGGAAGAACTGGCTAGGTTAACTTCAAAAAGAAAGTACTTGAGTTCTCCCTAGAAGGTATGAAGAGCGATGTTTTAGAGAAACAGAGCATGGTTTCACAAGCTCGTGAGAAAATATCCAAATTTGAAGCTATACTAGTTCGCAGTGAAGAATATGAGCAATCTCTCTCTAAGTTGCAACAGCTTGTTTCTGGTAAGCGCACTGAGTTGGAGCAGCTTGAATGGAATCCATAGAGGCTTTTTTTTTTAGACTTTGCTTAGTTTTTTTTGTTTGAATGTAATCAAATTCCTTCATTATTAATAAAATTTGATTTCATTAATTACTCATCACACTTATTCTTTTTGCTCAATTTTGATTTTTTTTTTGCGACTGTGCTCAGCAAAATACTAAGTTGCCTATGTACCTTCTTTTTGGAAGGATCAAGTCATAACGTAGTTCAATTACAAAAGAGAGTTTTTTTTTATGTGACTGAACTTAGTGTAATACTAAGCTGCCTATGTACCTTCTTTTTTTTTAAGGATCAAGTCAGAACGTAGTTCAATTACAAGAAATTTTTTTTTTATTTTTTTTTGTTAGCTGTTCACAGTTTTAGCTCATGCGGGCCAAGAGCGCTGTCGAGCTTCTAGGTGTAGTATCTCTTCAAAAACTTGCCATTGATTGGCCTGATCTGCACTCCATCTTGGTCCACTGTCTTGTATGCTCCATTTGAGTAAACTTCTTGAACTACATATAGTCTGTCCCAATTTGAAACGAACTTATTGCCCATACTCCGTGACATAATTATTGGTCTTCTCACTACTGGAGCCAAATACCAACTTGAAAAGAATGAATTCGCACCTTCTTATTAAAAGCTTTACACATTCGGGCTTGATAATACTCCAAACGTTGTTGTGCTTCAAGCCGCTTTTCAGCTAGTGCTTTTAACTCTTGCAGGCGAAGCCAAGCATTGACTTCACTGGAGAGACCTTCTTGAATGACAATTCTCAAGGATGGAATTTGTTGTTCGAGAGGAAGAATAGCTTCTATACTATAAACAAGCGAATATGGAGTTGCTTGAGTTGATGTTCTATATGTAGTTCAATAAGCCCATAATGCTTCTCCTAACCTTTCATGCCAATCCTTTTTTGATTGATTGACTATTTTGTTGAGAAGTTTGCCTAGAGTCTTATTGAATGCCTCTGCAAGTCCGTTTGCTGGTGCATTATACATGGACGAATTATATTGCTTGAATTTGAATTGCTCACATAACTTGTCCATGGCTTTATTGTCGAACTCCCTTCCATTATCAGTTATGATGTATCGAGACACACCAAAACGATAAATGATGTTTGTTCTAATAAAGCTCACCACAGTCTCCTTCTTAATTTCTTTGTATGGAGCAACTTCAGCCCATTTTGAGAAGTAATCAGTAGCAGCAAGAATGTACAGATGACCACTTGAACTTTTTGGAAGCGGCCCTACAACATCCAGTCCCCAAGCTTTGAAAGGCCATGATGCTACTGTTGGGTGAAGCAGTTCAGGCGATTGATGAATTAAGTTTGCATGCAATTGACACTCTTAACATCTTGTGGCATAATTCATGCAATCTGTTACCATCGTTAGCCAATAGTACCCCATCCTCTTGATCTGAAAGTGCAACTTCGGCCCTGATTGACGTGCACCACAAACACCTGAATGCACTTCTTCCAAAGCTTTGATAATTTTGTCCTCCCCAAGGCAATGTAGAAAGACTCCATCAAAAGAGTGACGATAAAGCGTGCCTTTAAAGTTTATGAAGCGAGAAGCCCGACGTCTTACTTCAGCTTTCTTCTTTGGTTCATCTGGCAATTTTTCATGCTCCAGATAATCAACAAACGGTTGTCGCCAATCTTCTTTATCAATTTGACAGACAGAGATAACATCCACTTCTTCGAGTTCAACATCCAACATGGGCGGTATTACCCATCTTTTACATATTGACACCCTCAACTCTTCATCTAGCAATGCTAGAGTTGACACCTGATTCGCTAAAGAATCAGCTTGGCGATTTTCTTTTCGTAATATGTGTTCGATGGAAGCACTATCAAACTGAGAGAGAAGCTTAACAGCATAGTTGAAGTAAGGCAATAATTTTGGCTTTATTACCTCATATAAAGAAAGTACTTGATTGATTACTAACTTTGAATCTCCAAATACCCTCAAGTTAGATATTTTCATATCAATTGCCATTTCTAGACCCAGTATCAAAGCCTGATATTCTGCCACATTATTTGAACACCTCTCAACCAAGTTGAATGCAAAAGGTAAAATTTCTCCTTCTAGAGTGATGAAAACAACTCCAGCTCCTACACCCATTTGACTGGACGCTCCATCAAAGAACATTCTCCAAGGTTGTGGAACTTCAACAAGGAAAACTTCTTCATCTAACAACTCTTCAGAGAACTTCCAATCATTAAGAATATGATGGTTTGCAAGGAAATCAGCAAGAGCTTGGCCTTTTATTGCCTTTTGTGGGATGTACGTTATCTCAAACTCCCGAAGTAGTAGAGCCCACTTCGCTAGACTTCTAGACAAGACTGTTTTGGCCATCAAATATTTGATGGGATCAGCCCATGAAATCAACCAAATTGAATGAGCCTGCAAATAATGCCTCAGTTTCTTTATAGCAAACATTAATGCTAGACACATCTTTTCGATTGGCGAATAGTTCAACTCAGCACCAATTAGCATTCTACTGAGAATATATAATGCATTCTCCTTTCCTTCATCATTTTCTTATGCCAATAATACTCCCAAAGAGTATTCTTAAGCAGCAATGTACAAAATGAGAGGACACCCTTGTATTGGCGCTCTAAGCACAGGTGGATTCATCAAATATGATTTAATGCTTTTAAAAGCATTGTTACACGCTTCATCCCATTGGAAAGGAAATCCCTTCTTCATAAGTCGACTGAACGGCTGACATTGACTGACTAGATTTGAAATAAACCTTTGAATGTATGCAAATTTTCATTGCAGGCTTTTCAGTTCATGAATGTTTCGAGGTTCTGGCATTTTGCGGTTCACATCAACTTTGGACTGATCAATCTCAATACCTCAATGTCTCACAATGAACCCTAAAAATTTTCCTGAAGAGACTCCAAATGCACATTTTAAAGGATTCATCTTTAGCTGAAATTTACGCAGGTGTTGAAATACTTGTCGGAGATCCTCGATGTGGTCAGTTTCTTTCTTTGACTTTACAACTAAATCATCAACATAGCATTCAATATTTTTATGGAGCATATCATCAAAGATTCTTTGCATCGCTCGTTGATAAGTAGCACCATCGTTCTTCAATCCAAAAGGCATAACTGTGTAGCAATATATACTTTTCGGCGTTCGAAATGCTGTCGCTTCTGCATCCTTAGCAGCCATTGGGATTTGATTATAGTTAGATGAGCCGTCCATGAAAGAGAGTCGCTCATAACCAGTTGTGGCATCCACCATAATTTCAATGATGGGAAGAGGAAAATCATCTTTTGGACATGCATTGTTTAAGTCTCGAAAGTCTACACAAATTCTTAATTGTCCATTTTTCTTTTTCACAGGAACAATATTTGAGATCCAAGTAGGATACTTGACTTCTCTTATGAAACCGGCTTCAATGAGCTTATTGACTTTAGCTTCAATCAGAGGGATCAACTCTAGACGAAATCGCCTTTGAGCTTGTTTTACTGGCTTTACCCCAAGTTTAATCGCCAAATGTGGACTGCTACCTTAGGATCCAATCCCGGCATCTCTTTATAAGACCATGCAAATACATCCTGATACTCTCGAAGTAATTCAACATACTCCATCTCCTCCTCAGATGACAAATTTGCACTAAGGAAAATTGGGCGAGGATCTTCTACTGTTCCGAGATTGATCTCTTTTAACTCATCAACTGTAGCTTTACTCTCTTCTTCCAAAGCCAATGGAGCATCCTCAGCACTTTCTTCGATGGGATCTTGGTCTTGATCCATGTCTTAAAAAGTAATATGGCCAACCATCACTACGTCAAGCTCTTCTTCCTCAGTTTGATGAGGGACTTGGCCGATTGAAACCATAGTATGGGATTTTGCCTTTAATGTGGACCCCGTAGTCACCACCCACTTAGTTTTTCTTTTCATTCGGGAAGGGATGTTGCTATCCAAGTCATTGTAGTCTATAGCAATAGCAGACTGCTTCTTCTTGTTCCTCTTTTCTTTACTTGGCTTTGAAATCCCAAGTCTTTGGTGAACAAAAGTTTTACTGCTTTTGGTCTTTGCAACTTTGGAGTTCCAATTCAATCAAAGACCGAAATACTATTTGAAAAAACTCCTAATCGACTGAAAACAGAAGGTCTTGAGACCTCGCTTTTTGTCTCCTTTGCTTCTTCAATAGTAATGTGATTGGAGGCTTCTCTGTTGATTTTTTAGCTCAAAGGAGCAGGAGCTTGATACCCTAAACCACTCTTAGACCTCTGATCAGTAGTACTCTTCTCCTTTCATACTTTGCGAATTTCGGTTGATAGTTATTCACTATCGCCATTCTTGAAATCTTTTGTCAGTCGAGCCACATCAATAGACCAATACCCAGCTTTAGTTACAGTTTATAAGCATTGGGGTCGAAACCACTTATTCTTTTAGCCGGCAATGCTTCAAACTCAACTATTGGACTCTTGGAAGGCCTTGCAAATCCCTTCAATGGTGGCCTGAAAACCTTAACAGAAACAAGACTAGTGACTGGGAGAGTCAAACCTTTCAAGCCTTGTATAATATCTTCTGGATTTGAGGAGGAAGATTGATCATCTTTGCCTTTGGAGACATGTACAAAACGAAGTTTCATTTTTCTTGCAATCGTTTGATTTGTCTTTGCTAAGGCATCCTCCTTATTTTCCTCTTTCGAGGAAGATTCCCTTTCTTCAGTCTTCTTTGCAGGATCCTTTTCTTCAACATCCTCAAGAACTGGTGGAATCTCTTCAATCGAAAATTCCTTGAAATAGAACTTTGCATTAGCAAAGTATGATTCAGCTTTAGTAAACGACTTCGAATCAGCTACGACTGTTCTTATCTTTCCATCTTTTGAGTACTTAAAGCACTAGTGGTCAGTTGATGGCAACACCTTATTTCCATGAATCCATGGACGCCCCAATAGTACATTATAAGTTGTTCTTGCATCGATTACATGCAGAAGAACGTTTGACTCCATTTCATCAATATGTAACTGGAGTTGAATTCTACCAACAGCCCTTTGCCCATTCTGATTGAAGCCATGTATCATCAATCGACTTTGCTTCAGTTCAACCATGGGTATGCCCAATTTCTTAAAGGTCTTGAGAGGCATAATGTTGATGGCTGAACTTAGATCAAGCAAAATTCGATTTATCTTTCTCTCGCATATGTAACCTGTAAAAAATAAAGGATGATTATGGGGCCTATCACCAAGCACTCAATCCTCATTAGTAAAGGTGATCTTCTCTAAAGCAGTATAGTAGGCCTTTGCCTCCTGAATCTCCTCATCGCTATCTTGTTTCAGTTCTCCTTCAACAAAACAGCATGGAAAAGAAAGTTTTGCAGCCATTAACTCTTTCGGCATGTATTCTGCCAAAGTGATTAGTTGCCTGGGCTTTTGCTTTGTACAGTCTTCTACCCGTGATTTGACGATCCCTTTTGGCTTTCGGGACTTTTTTTGAATCTGCAAGGAAGCTAATTGTGCTGACTTGACAAGTTTCTTCAACACCTTATTCTGCTTCGGAGCCTCTTTGGATGGAAGTGGGTTTCTCCTTTTATTTCTTTTGTGAGTAACCAAAGTCCATCCTTCATCTTCAAACTGGTTTTTAGTAAGCTCATTGCCCCCAGCAGTGCTCCCATCTCCTTGTAGCAAACTGAATTCATTTGGCAGAGAAGTTTGGTTTGGAACAGACACCTCAACTTGAATCGGGTCCGAAGAGCCAAACCTTATTGTTTCTCTTCTTGTTGAGATTGGCGATTCACCAACTGCTATTGTCACCATGTTAGCAGTCGCCTCCTCCTCATTGAAAGTGATGACACCACTCCTCTAAAGCTCCATAATTTTATCCTTCAGGACAAAGCACTTCCCGACTGGATGACTAATCAGTCTATGATACTTGCAGTAATTTGGATCATCCACCAGATTTGCTTCCTTCGGGAGCTTCATCTCTGGCAATTGGATGAGTTTAGCTTTAAGCAATTCATCCAACATGTCTGAAACATTAGGATGGAAAAAGGGATAGCTCTTGTCCTGCCTCTCCTTTAACATAGCTTTCTTTCTTTCTACAAGCTAAAAAGGAGTGGACTTCGCATGCTGCTTGTTCTCAATCTTAGGCTGTAACTTGATTGGCTTTACTGTTACAGCCATAGATTGCTTTCCCTCTGATTTAGCAGGTGGTTTGGCAAATTTTCGCATTTCTGGCTTATCTTTTCCCTTTCTTGGCTCTTGAACTGAGAAATTTTGATTCCCATGATAAGAAATGCTAAGCTCCATGTCATGAGCCCGGGTAGCCAATTCTTCAAAAGTGTGAGGCTTAATCCCCTGCAAGATGTAGCGCAAGCCCAAATGCATGCCCTTGATGCACATATCAATTGCTGAAGATTCAGACAATCGATCCTTGTAGTTCAAACTAAGACTTCTCCATCTTTTGATGTAGTCAATCACAGATTTCTCCTTCCACTGGCGAGTAGCTATGAGTTCAATCATGCTAACTATGTGTTTGGTGCTATAAAAGCGATTGAGGAACTCCCGCTCTAGTTGTTCCCAACTATCAATGGAACCTGGCTTGAGATCCGTGTACTAATCAAAGGCATTTCCCTTTAGAGACTGTAAGAATTGCTTGACGAGCAGATCACCATCTGTGCCAGCATTGTTGCAAGTTTCCATAAAGTGGGCTACATGCTACCTTGGATTTCCCTTTCCATCAAACTGTTGAAACTTAGGAGGTTGAAATTTGATGGCATCCTCATCATGTCGATCCTTAAAGTGTATGGCTTTGAGTAGGTGTACAAAGGTTGCATCGTAGTCTCCAATTGATCCCTTAAGGCTTCTTTAATCAACTCCTTCAGTTGAACAGTTGAGATTGAACCATCAGTAGCAAGTTTGACACTCCTTTCTATGGTCTCCCTTGATGGTGTCTCTTTTGGTGGTGGGATGAACCCCTTTGATGCAGACTCATCTTTTTCAAACATCTGACTTTTCCTAGTCACACTATCCAACCTGTTCATGAGATAGGCAATTTGGTTGACTTTCTCCTGAAGAGCATGATTGAGAGCTTCTAGTTGCAACTTCAGAGCATCCAGTTCTTCTGTTGATGTAGTTCCAATCATCATAACAGACATGACATCAGAAGAGTTTGCTGCTGAGGCAGTAGATCGCTTTTGGGAAGCACCTTTCTCAACTGACTCCACCCAAACTAGCGAGGCAACAACAGTTTGTTGAGGAAGAGGGGCCGTCTTTGCATAAATTTCTGGGACAGACTTCATCTTGGTGTTTGCATCAGGACTCGAATTGGCAGTGGATCCGGCACTGAGGACACTTGAAGCGCCAGTTTGTGCGGCCTTCAAGGTGACAGTGATCTTTCTTAGTGCCATCGAATCTTTCAATTGATTTTGTTGAAACTCCGAGAATTGCAAAGTGAAGAGATGAGAGGTAGAGAGGTCCCACTGAGCATGCCAGAAATCTGTAGACGTAAAATTTGTTCTTGAAATTAAGAAGCAAAAAATTACAAAATATAAATTGTATTTGTTAGAAGCGGAAACAATCTCTAGTGAAATCCTCTATTACAATGAAGATTATTCTCTGATTCTTCTCTTTGTTGGGAGCGCAATTCAAGGGTCGAAAGACTTGATCTTGAACATGATTCAACGGCGAAAGACTTGATGTTGAATTGACGCAGAACGAGTATTTGATGATTCAAGGGTCGTGGAGACTTGATCTTGAGTTGACGTAGAACTTTGTTCTTCGGACTTGAGAGAGAACTTTTGAGTCTTGAGTTCGACAGAGCTTCAAGGTTTTCCTTCTGTCTTTTTCTCTATGAGTCTATGTATATATATATATTTTTTTGTCCCCGTATGTGAAGAGAGGGCTCTTATTTATAGAGATTTGAGAGAGTTCTATGTAATTTGACTGGTCCATTTGGCAAGCTCTCATTGGCTGCAGCTGTGTCACCTAATCCACGTAGACGCCTGACTTATTAACCAAAATTTAATTTAACTGGTCCACTTGGCTAATTTTTATTGGACTTCACTACATTATTTATTTATGCAGTAAATGATATTTATCCAATAATATTATTTTAATAACCACTTAAATATTTTTACGGGTTATCAAAATAAATTATTTAATTTAACTAACGAATAATTTAATTGGTTAATTAAAATAATTAAGTTAATAATTAAATTAACTTAAATAAAATTTAGGTGTCTACAAATATATATTTGAATTAGTATTTGATTAATTAAAAAATAAATTGTAGATTGTGAATAAAATTTATAGTAGAATATTTTTGTAATAAAATTAAGGAATTTAATTAGTTGAGTCGTTGAATTGAGAAATAATTTTATTAAGATTATGAATATTAGTTTAAGTAGAAAGAATTTAATTAATAAGAATAGTTTGGATTTTTAGCCGATTTGGTGATAATTATTATAACGTAAATATATAAGGTATTTTAGAGACCGACTAATATTATGTTATGACTTTAATAGCAAAATCATTAGTATAATTGATTTGAATTAAAACATTTAAGTTAAAGATTAAATAAGAGGAAAATGCGTCCTTAAGGAATTATTGGTGCATAATTTGTAAATAGAGATACGAGTATATTCTCAAAGTTATTAGAATCAATGAATTAAGTGACTTGATATAGAAACTTATTTCGTGGTTGTTAAGGATCAAATTGATATGAATAAATTAAATAGTTATTGAATGTTTGGAGATTGTGATTGAATTAAGTAAGAAAAAGATTAGTGGGGAAATAACTATATTTAATTTAAATAAGAATATTATTGGTTATATTATTGGCAGTGAATCTAGCTTATTTTAAAGGTTGTGATGAGAAATTGAATTAATTGATGTTTGGTAATTAAGTGATGTTGAAATTAGATTGAACTTAATAGAGAGGGTAGAATGTAGTTTGTTAGATTAATTTTCTATTTATTATTATTAGATTAAATACTTATCTGATGAATTCTTCTTATATTCTTATCCTTCTAGATTATCTGAGCTCGTCCACTGCCTCTCCAGACCAGAGTTGGAACTAGAATTTTAATATCCTATAATCACTGTGAGTAATAATGTGCTAGTGTATTTTAAATTTTATATTTTAAAATATTATCATAATATTTCTAAGATTATCAATAAAGATATTTACTGTGTATAACACGGACATACCGCTAGTGTATTAATAAAGACGACAACTTTCTTGACACATGTCTAAATTTATTACAATAATGACACCTGTCCATCTAAATTTACATTATTCACAATATTTCTTTTATTTTTAACATATTATTAATATTATTAATTTTTTGGTACAAAATATCATGTAAAATGATTCACGTATATTAAAAAAATAGGTGATTAAAATATTAATATTACAATTTTTTATTTTTCCATAGTTTAAATTAAAAAATATTCTTTTTAGGAAAAAAAGAGTTTTCCTCTTAAATTAATCTTAAAAGTACTTTTCACATTATTTTTTATATTTAGAAATAATCAAAATTCATAATAATTTGTTAAACATAATTAGTTTTACAAACAATTTTTTATTAATGCAGTTGGAATCTAATTAACTAGAAACAATATATTGAAAATCACAAAAATTAAGTTTTAAATGGTTAGCTATTTAGATATATTGAAATATATAAATATTTTTTCATAAGAATATAAGTTATAAAATAAGGGTATTTTTTGGTATTTAGAATGTATCAATAGAATATCTAAATATATTAAAAATTTGTAAATAAATTATAATAAAAATTACATACAATTTAAAAGTACTAATCTTACTTAAATAGAATTATGAAAATTTAATTATAAATTTATGTGTTCTTGTTTTTTATCATTAAAATTAGTAATTAAAGTATTTAAATTGTTTTTGAAAAAATTAATAACTAAGAAATAAAGCATTAAACACTTAGACAAACAAGGAATTTATTGTTTATAAAAATAATTTAATGAAATTTAGTGGTAATAATAAAATATTATTTTTCTCTAATATAAGTAAAAGATAATTTTGAAAAAAAATTAAATTGATGAAAATAGTTTTGGAGTATATATAAATATATAATAAAAATAAAAATATATATTTTTAATTTTAAATTAAATAGGAGTTGTTTACCTATAAAATAGGTGAGTGCTTTTCATTTTTTTTATCATCTAATGGTTAAAATTTAAATAGTAAAATTCAATGGCTATTAACTATTCTTTATGGATATAGAATGATTAGTATTCTATACCATAGTTTTGCCCAATTTTGTATTGCTAACTTGCTTTTTGTGTGTATGTTTATCAAAGATAATTGCCATATCTATCTATTCTATACTATATATCAAGTTGGGAATAAGAGGAAAATAATGAGATTTTACATATTATCCATCAAAAATTTAAAATATTCTAAAATATTCTTAATCATAGCTAATTAAAATTTTTTAACATATATATATATATAATTTGATATATTTTTTTAATTTTTTAATAAATAAATACATATAGATAATTAAATATTTAAAAATTAAATATTTACTATTATTATCTTATTATGCTTTATTTTATTATATTAGTATACAAATTATTAATAATAATTTAATAACTTTAATAATTTATTATTATTATTTATTATTTTATTTATATATACTATTATTGTAATTTATTTTCAACATTATTTTTTTAAATGAATATTTCTAAATATGAGGTTTTTGAAAATTTTTATTTTTTTAAATTTATTTTAAATAAATATATCTAGATAATTAAGATTGCGATCGTATGGTTAGATTTTTTTAATTACGAATTGCAGTATAATTTAGTTGCCCAAAAAAATATTATTTTAACATCTCAAATTTTATTGATTATATTGATATCTTATTTAATTTAAATTTTTTTATTAAGCAATATAATTTTATTAATAAAGTTTTTAAATGATTAATTTTGATGGGCTAAAAATAAATAAAAATTATTATTTTTATAAATATTTAATTTAATTTATTAAATGAGTTTCTTATTCTATTATTAAAGTATATTTATTTACTGAAAGAGATTATTGTAAAATCATCATGTAAGTTAATAATAAAACATAAAATAAAAGATATATGATAATTTTTATAAATTAATTTGGTGCTTAAACAAAAGAAAAAAAGTAGTTAGTGTATAATAAAAACTATATAAACTAGTATGTTGAAAAGAATATAAATGACATATTTCACATTTAAATTACTATTTTAAAAGGAGAAACAAATATATCAATTTTTTTCAATGAGATACGGTGCAAGACATATAATTAAAAAAAAAAAATCTTACTGTATATATAAAAATCACTATATTTACTGCAATATAAATAAAAATTTATACTTTAATTGTATAAATAAAAAGTTAAACGAGTATAAAAATGAGCATATAATCAGTATAATCAACTTGCATCATATATATATATATATATATAAAAGTACGAATGAAGAACCTTGATGAATTTATGGATTGACAAAAATTATAACTGTGATATCTCGACCCGGTAAAGTGATCTTAAGAGAGCGGATAGAGCAAGAGCTCCTGACGAACTTTTAAGATGACAGGCTAGCTAGGGTAGTGGAATGCGGGACACATGAATGAATTGAATCATATATTGAAAAGGGAAAAACTAATCATCAGAGGTGCCTTTTGGTGGAATGACTGGAGAGTTGTAAGAATTTTAGGATTAAGCGTGCTCGTTTGACAGAAATCCTAGGATGGGTGACCTCTTAGGAAATTCTTATTTCACCTGCGGCACAAAATCGTGCGGATCTTGTTGATCCAATATAGGATGGAGCTGATTTGATCCAAAGCGGATAATTCCTCTGATGGTTGGAATCAGGGCGTTACAATAACACCCGTCACCCAATCTCAGAAGATCAAACAACAGATGCCACCTATGATGCTAGAGCACCGTCCTAACTAATATATAAATCATATAAATTAAATTATGAATTAGAAGTGATTAAGCATTCATAAGTTTAGCAAGTAATAATTTTTTTTATTTAAAAATGATCTGAGAAAATCCTACAAAAAAATTACAAAAGTTTCTCCTAAAAAATGAGTTCGCCAAAATAAAAGTACTTCCAATTTAAACTCTAATTCTCCATCAAACTCCAATAATCAATACAATTTCAACGGAACTTCTAAAATCTCACAACCATTCAATTATTCAATCCATCATAATAGTCATCAAACCTAAGTCATTAATAAATATAATTAAGTCTTAGGATTTTAATCATGCATTTCTAACATAGCAAATATTCTACATCCCACATTAAATATTTCTATATCCATAAAGATATGCACAATTAATATACATCAAATTACTTAATTTATATAACTCAACTAATACATTCTCCATCAATAATATCATTTATACATGCCATGATTTCTTAAATATATACGATTAACCCTTTATCTACCAAAAGGAAAACTCTTCTGTTCTAATGTTACTCCTTCAGTCCTCTAGCAGCATTCACTGACTTCAACCTACACGTGATAAAAATATAAGTTTATAAAAAAAATGCATAATCATTTGTAAATCAAACATATAAATGCCTTTTAAACACATAAAATTATATTTTACAAATAAACAAAAGTGATCTTAAATATCATTATAGCAAATCAAAAATTCATTTAGAAACTAAATTCCACATTTGCATGTTATACAGATTCATTTAGTAACAAAATCATTTATTTCAAACTAAAATCAAATCGTAGAGTTTTATTAATTTACTTTCCCTATAAATATTTTCATAAGGGGGTTCATGTACACTTGGGAGAAAAATGAAGCAGATAAGATTTTATAACCTATACATAATGACCTTAGTTTGCCAATATAATCATAAAGGCTTCAAGAGCCTAACTTATACATATGGAGCGTGTCTGCGTAAACATAAGACACCTATGTGCCTAACATGTGATCATAACTAACATTATAATTACATCAAACCTGAGCATGCTCATTTTACATAATAAATCAAATCATACACTAATTTCACACTAAGCACATTAGAGCCCAAAAATTAATATTTCTTTCTTAATTTATAATATTTCTCATTAATTCAATTTCCTTTAAACTTCTTAAAACACAAAGGATTGTCATATAAATCATCTCTTCCTTAAGCAAAGCATTCATTTCAAAACATACTTAGAAACAATTTTCTCCTTTTTCTCATTAACTTACAACTTAGAAAAAAATAATCGATTTACATACTTATACAAAGGAAAGTTTCTACTTTCAAAAACATATATTTATCATAGCTTTAAGGACTTTAGAAATCAATTAAAGAGAAAGAACAACAAGACTTATCAACGTATGGTGGTTCGGCCTCTTCAAGATCACAAGGGAAGAGATTTTTCTCTTTCCACTAAATATGTTAATCAAGTTAATTTCATTCTAAAAGATCATTTAAAGTCTTACTTATATCTATTTAGTCATAATACTCATTTTTCATAATTTTAGCATTATTTAAGTTAAATGAAAACCCGTGAAAGACTAAGGAGACGTAATATAAATTTTTACCATATGTAAAATGCTGTTCAAACATCATTTTAAGAGCACAATCAAGCAAAGAAAGCAAGAGATTTCAAGGCCCTTCTCCTAGATAGGTTTGGGCTCTCTTAGTTGAAAATGGAGGAAATATTTTCCTCTTCAAACAAACATATTTTTATGCTTAAATGTTATCCAAGAACACATTTAAACATTCAAAATTCAATAATTCAAACAAATCATACAAAATCCCCAAAAATTGACATAAAATCTAGAAATTGAAAAGTTTGAAAAAATGAAAAGAATGAAGGATTCAAGAGCACAAATCTTAAAAATAAGCTTAGAGAGCTTCATTCAAGTCCTCAAACCTTACTCTTTCCCTTATCCTTGGTGAAGGGTTTACCCACCTCTATCTAAAGGAAAAAAACCAACATCAAATAAAAAAAATCAACAAGGAAAAGAAATGGAGCATGATTTAGCATGGAAATACAAAGAAATCCTCAACTTAACTCTTAGAAATCAAAATCTCAACTCACTTGATTTAGTAGAAAACTCTTAAATTCTTGAGCTAAATCACCAATTATCAACTCCTAAGCTTAATTCTTCTATATTAATTAGTAGCTTAATGTTTAATTGGGTTGTTTTAGTGTGTAATTTTGTGTCATGATCCAAAATTGTGGGTTAGATCGGCACTAGAATCTGGGTAAGCTTAAAGTCCTCAAGGCCTATAGTAAGCCATATTATGACATAGTCCAACAATCAATCGGTAATATTCTTGGCCCAGCTTCAATATCACATTTAATCCACAGCCTGGGCTTATACTCATTTAGTAAAAGTATATTTTATGCAAAAATTCACCAGTCATAATATGGTCAAACTTTTCTGTTGTAATTTCTTCTGAATTTCGAAAAAAAAAAAATATTTCACAGGTTATTTATCAACACACGATAATCTTTACACATTGAAATGCCAATTTATCATGCTAACTGCGGAACCTAAACAAAAGTACCGAAATATTCAAACTTTTCACACAATTTGTGTACTAACATTTCCAAGGTTGGTATTAAATATTGTATCTTTGCGGAGAAGAAAGTAGAGTTTTTATGAATCAGCTATACTTCTACTTCTTGAAAAAATATATGGAAGGGGATGGTGAGTTTCACGAAACTCAGTGAATAATAATAAATAATACATGACTAGGCAATCACGCAAAATGCATCACTAATCACAGAATTGATCATACTATCAGTTATGCACATGTCACAGTATCAACATCCACAATTATTTCATCTTCGAACAATCAATCACGTGAAAATTAGTCTGTGGCGTCACCGAAACCTCCAATGAGCCGTCCTCTCACATAGCTCATCCTCTCATACGTGTGCACCAGAGAGCTGATCCCCCATACATGGTCGACTGGTCTAATTCTCGCTTGACCAGCCCTCTCATTATTTTCCATGCTATCTTTTCTTTCCATACCATCAGGAGGCCAACCTGTGGTTATCCATATCATATCATTATATATCATCAGATATACATGGGGGCGCCGATCTCCCAAACATGGCCGACGGTATCAAAGATCGCCCTCACAAACCCATGGTGACTCACTTCATTCTAATTCCACTCAAACAAAACAATCCATATCACAGCACATTTATTCAACAATTCAACCAATAGCCAATCATCAGATCAATAATTAATATGCATATTATAAAATATGAGGATAAAATTATTAAATAATAATTTAATTTAATTTAATATAAAAATATTTAATGATTTAATAGGATAGACTTATGGTGATATAAAATCATGATGTTATGAAATGCATGTCATACATCATTTATTATTACTCAAGTGATTATAGAATATTCAAATCCTAGTTCCGATTCCGGCCTGGAGGGACGGTGGATGAGCTTGGATAATCTAGAAATTAAGAATATAGAGAGAGCTCATCAGATAATTGTTTATCTTGAAATAATAAATAGAGAATTAACCTAATAAACTACGTATTATCATCTCTATTAAGTCCAATTTAACTTCAACAACACTTAGTTGTCAAACATCAATTAATTCGATTTCTCATCATGACCTTTAAAATAATCTAGATTTACTATCAAACTAATATAATATAACCAATAATATTCTCATTTCATATAAATATAATCCTTTCACCGATAATCTTCTTCTTACTTAATTTAATTACGATCTCCAAATAATTAATAACTATTTAATTCATTTACTTTAGTCGATCCTTAATAACCACAAAATTCGTCTCTATATCGAATCACTTAATTCACTCATTCTAACAACCTTAAAAATATATATATATATATATATATATTCATATTTCTATTTATTAAATAACTAACAATAATTCTTTAATAATATATTTTTCGTTTTATTCAATATTCAACTTTAATATTTTAATTCAAATCGAAATAATATTAATCAATTTGTCAAATATATCTTTTTTTTTTTACATTCTAATATCTAACATCAAACTCTTTAATTAAAATAAATTATTAACTAAATAATTTTTATTAATTAAATTCTTTCTATCTAATCAAATATTCCTTATCTTAATAAAATAAATTATCAATCTCTAATAATTCAACTAATTAGATTTCTTAATTTTATTACAAAAATATTCTACCATAAATTTTATTCTCAATCTATAATTTATTTTTAATGGGTCAACTACTAAATCAAATATATATTCAATATCTCAATTAATAAATCAACCTCGAACCATAAATCAATTTTTCACATAATTAAAATTGAAGAAATTAATTAAAAACTCTAGGGATATTTTCAATCCTCTTAATCTCACAAAATAGTCCCAAAAACCATAGATTGGAGTCGATCAGACTCGGATTGCGACTGAGATCGAAGAGGAGACACAAGGCGTAGGCTGAGTTAGCTAGAACCGACTTTGAGGGGCTGAGATCGGGTTGCCGATGGCTGTTGGTGCGACGGAGACTTGCGGTGGTGCTGTTGAACTTACTACCGTCTTGCAGTGGAGAGAACGGTGGCTAGTGACGTCGCAAGGCCTCCGGTTGCTGGACTTAAGTCGGTGCGACGCAAAAGAGAAAGAGAAGAAGGAGCAGCTGCTGCTGTCGCTGGTGGCACTGCTATTGTTGCCGGTGGCGGCGTGGCGTGGAGAGAGAGCGAGAGAGTGAGGCGGTGAGGACAGAGAAAGAAGAAGAAGAAGATGAAGAAAGAAGAGAGAGGGTATCGTGGATAAGGAGAAGAAAATAAAAGAAAGGGAAAAAAGAAAATGATGCAAATTAGTGTTTCTAGAAGATACTGGATCATTTTGGTTCGATTCAAATCGGTTTGGTCCAATTCAACAAATCGACTTAATTTTCGATTGATTTTCGACAAATCAAATGGCTTTATGGGTCCGATCAAATATTACATGGCTTCAATTTATTGGCTAAAATTTAGAATTTAAATTTAAATGAAAAATTTCTAAAATTAAAATTTTCGGATATTTCAATTTGGTAATAAGAAATTGAAGAAAAATGGAGAGAAAGTGAGGAAGAACAGGCATAAGGTTGAGGAAGAAGAAGATAAATAATTGTTTAAGTTGATAAGTATTGACTTTTATAGTCAACAAATCTAATTTTGCTACTTCATTTAGTGCTGATAAATGGAGGGTTAAGATTGAGTCATGAGTATTTTAATCTAATAGCTATAAATATTTTTCAATTAATTCTCCTCAAATTATTATTTATCTTCACATAATTATTAAATTTACTCCATAGAAATAATTTTTTAAATTTTTTTAATAATATAATACCGTAATTCACTATTCACTAATTGTCTAAATTCTTCAAATAAATTCATAATTTATTTGATACCCATCTAAATCATGCATATATACTCCAAAAATATTAAATAATAATAAAACATAAATAGCAATTTTTTCGGACCAAAATAATATCAATTCTTGGACCTGTGGTACTATTCACACACTAATAAACTATTATTCAGACAATGAAAAAAAAGGGCATTACAAAAATATTACTCATTACTTTAATTATTGGTTGAAAATTTTATTAGCTGGTTAAAAATTTTATTAATTCAAAAATTAAAATAGTTTAATTTTAATTTGTTATATTAATTTTATATTTGAATATAAATTTTATTAGAAAGTTTAATCAAATTCTAAAGAGAAAATTGTTCAGTTTAGTTTTGATTAATTAGGAGATGCCCTATCACGCCTATATATCTATATTATATATAAATGTGGGAATCGGAGAGGGGGAGGGGATAATAGGATTTTCGATATTACCCTTATTGAAATTTTGAATATCTTAAAATAGACTTAGTCATACCAATTCAAAAATTATATTTTATCACAACAAATGTTTAGATGAGTGGTTCGACATTCTTTTCTCTTAAGTGAAGTTGAAAGTTCGATCCTCATGGATGAAGTAAATACTCGCTGAGAGCACTTTATCCCTTCTTAGGCCAACCCGGTGCAAGCTAATCTTTGAAATGTTGTCAAAGGACTAATTAAAAAATGTATAGAGAGAAAAGAAATAGGAGATTATGGTCTTCGACAGGATTCACCACTATCGACTGATATCTTAGCTGCAGTCTTTCCACCAAAGTTCAAGCGTCCTACTTTCCAAACCTACAATGGATCTACTGATCCTCAAAGCTATCTTGCAACCTTCTAAACTATGAGGTATCTACAGACTAATTCGAAAGACTTGATGTGCCAAGTCTTCCTAAGTACTCTAAAAAGGTGTTGATCAAGAATGATAACAAACACTCAAAATTGAATGATGAGGTAGCCATTAGCGTTATAGTAAAAATTGCAGATACAACAGATTATTTGAAAGTCTGAGCATAAACCCTCCCCTAACCTTTGCCGAGCTCATGGTGCGAACCCATAAATAGACAAAGTTAGATGAAGCTTATGAGGCTCAGCAGCGCAGATCGCCAAGAGAAATAATAGACACGAGACATTTTTTCCCGATTAAGAGACGATTGCCTTATTGGAGATTGCCCATTCGGCCCCCACGAATTAGTTACTCTGTTCGAATTCCGTATTCAAGAGACGGTAGATCACAACAATAAGACCTTAGAATGCTGACAATTTAAAAAGGCATATTGTATCTCCACTCAATAATATGTATAATAGTTCTATATATCAATAATAATAAGACCTCAGATTTTTTCACTTAATTTATCATGCCTCCCAAAGTAAAAAATGGAAGGGCATGATACATTAAGTTTTTCCTTATTTAGAAATTTTTTCCCTTTCCATAGTTCGGGGCTAGTTTGCCTAAAGGACCTAAGCGTTCTTATTCACTAAGTCTACAATTCAGACATACCTAGCTAGCCCATATGGCCTAAGCGACCTAAGTGGCCCAGCTCATTAAGTCCATAATTCAGACATACCCAAATTGCCCAATTCCCTCAAGTGGCCTAAGCAGCCCAGTTCCACTACTAGAAAAGTGCTAATTTAGAATTGAATTGTTGAAACGGATAAAATTTTCGTATCTAAAATAAAAATTTAGAGACGACCTAGAAACAAACAAAGCGGATGATTGCCTTTGAGTTAAATCAATCATTGGAGATGAAATTAGAGATGAATGTTTTTTACTCTAAATTAGAGACAGAATAGTGACAAATACTACAAGAAAAACGCCATTTAGAAACGAAAATTTCTATTTCCATTTAGAAACGGATTAGCAACGGATTAGAAATGAAAAATAATATTGCATCTTCGACCATCCTTACAAACGGATTAGAAATGGAAATATTAGCAACGGTAATGTACATCCCGATTTTCAAATACCCGATTTAATTTCACAAAATGATTAAATTGATTTCATTTTCTCTAATTATGGAGTATGTAAATTGTTCTAAATGATACCCATTAATAATTATCCTTACTTACAAATTAATATATAAGTGAATTAAATAATTAGTAAATCTTGATTAAAATAATTATAATTGATTATTTATAAGTACTAATCAAAATAATAACGATAAATAATTACAGTTGTTCATTAAAAATATTCTCATAATTATTAATAAAATAAGGCTATGGAGATTAAAAATACATATTTGAGATTTATACAAATAAAAAAAAAAACACAACACAACTCTCTCTCTCTCGCACAACTCTCTCCCAATGCCACCATCCTCCTCCCTCTTCCAACCCTTTTTTGATCACCACCTGGCGAGGACGAGTAGAAGACCGGCACCCCAGATAACGATGGCTTCAACTCCAGCCGCTTCGATGAACGAAGCCTTCTTCTGCGCAAAATAGAGTGTCGCTCCTCTGTGACGCGGTTGCCTCTATGGCAGCTTCGATTCAGCGGCCTTCCAGCGAGCTTGAGCATTGCCAGTGGGTTCCTCTTGCCCAGGTCAGTCCATAATCAACTTCTATAATCTTCAATTCGATCGATTTTCATAGATTAAACCTTTGATTAAAAGATTTAGAGTTTAGGTTTTTATTTGTATAAAATTTGGTATTTTGATAAAATTAGACATTAGATGACAAAATTGATTTGGGAATTGAGTTCTATGTGAAAATCTGAACATTTTGATGTGCTGTTTGTGTAAATCCGGTGACTTTGATTTTTCGGCTACCATCTCTGGGGGTTCCGGCTATGGCGCCGGCGAGGCATTTGAGAGGCAGAATACTCTCCTCGAGGCGATGAGCGCAACCATATAATTAGATTTTATGTTTGAAGGTTAGTGCTTATTTTATACATTAATTTAAATATTTTTGAATTTAAAATAAATATAATCTTTATTGAGAAGTTATGGTTTTATTTGAATATAATTGTGAAATTTGATAAGTTGAAATTAGTTAAGTAAATTAGTTTACGAATTGAAAGAAATTATATAATTTATGACTTAATGAAGTTGAATAATTTAAATATTAAATGAAGAATGTGATGCTTAGAAATGAAATTTTTGCCTTAGCTTGAATTAGAAATCAAACTTAATTTTAGTTCATATATTAAGGACAAGTAAACTATTAATTTTAGTTCATATATTAAGGATAAGTAAACTGAATTGTTAAATAAATTGATTTGGATTGAGTACAATTATGAAGTTATTTAGTAATTAAATGCCTTGATGGTGTATTGGTATGTATGATCTAAATATGTTTGATTATATAAGCTAAATTGTGATTGAAATTGATTGAAATTGTGTTTGTCAAGGAAAGTAAGTTCTACTTTGACTATCTATACCTTTTGGAGGAGATAAAGAAGTTGCTTACAGCAATGCAAGTACTCTTGGTTAAGAACAAGTAAACCTGGCTGTTGTTACTACTGTCTTGTGCATCTAGATCTGTTACCCATTTAAGTTGCAATTACTGTCTGTTTTCTTATAGGGTCATGATATTCTCATGGCTACAATGCTTAATGGAGCAGCAATTATGGACGATGCATTACTTCAATGGTTAGGCCAGATGGTAAGGCCAAGAACTTCCTATCCAGTGGAATAAGGATGAGAGGTCTCCAACTCAGGATAGTTCTTATTAATAACTTTGATTGGCCTCTTTTAACAAACTTCAATGGAGGTTGAAGAAAAGTTGATGGAGAACATAAAAAATCAAGTCCAACAATAGTTCTTAGCTAGTTTCAAGAAGGAGGCATTTCAACAACAACTATTAGATCGCATTCGCGGTAAAATGGGATAGATTTCAATTTGTTATTCATAACTTGAGTAGCATTTTTTTTCCAGCAATGTTTTGGAGACATGAATATAATTTCAATTTCTTATTCATAACTTGAGTAGCATTTGTTTTTCAGCAATGTTTTGGAGACACAAATGTTTAGAACTTTAATTGCAATTATAGTTTTGCTTTTTGTGGTATTTTAGTGGTTTTAACTTTGGGAAATGACATTTATAATTGATGAATATTTGACTACTCATAATGTTAATATGATTCTTAGCATTTGATATGACTTTGCTTTATATGCTAATTAATCACAGGTTATAGCTAGATAAAATAAAAATGATCACTGTTATTCGATTAGAAAATTTATATATGACAGTTATGTCTCTAATTTATAGTTAGGAATAAATTTAGAGACCCCAAATCCCTTTCTAATATTATTTTTGGTAATAATTTGGATACAAAAGTTTCACTTTTGATTTATGGTTAGAAACACATTTAGAGACTGCAAATTCATTTTTAATATATTTTAATAACTATTTGGAAACAAAAATTTTGTTACTATGTAATTATCATTATTTGGTAAGAATATCTAGATACAAAATTTTCGTCTCTAACTTACGGTTAGAAACAAATTCAGAGAATTTAATTCTATTTCTAATATACTTTGGTAACAATTTGGATACAAAAGTTTCGCTTCTAATTTACGATTAGAAACACATTTAGAGACTTCAAATTTGTTTCTAATATATTTTAGTAACTATTTGAAAACAAAAGTTTTGCTACTAAATAATTATCATTACTCGATAAAAATATCTAGATACAAAATTTTCGTCTTTAATTTATGGTTAGAAATAAATTTAGAGACCTTAATTTCATTTCTAATAAATTTTAGTAACAATTTGGATACAAAAGTTTTGTTTCTAATTTACAGTTAGAAACACATTTAGAGACCATAAAGCCGTTTCAAATATATTTCAGTATCAATTAGAGACAAATATGCGGTCTCTATTAATAAATTTTTGAAACAAAATTTGAAAAAAATTCAATAATTTAGAAATAGAATATACACTTTAGAGACGAATAAGATCAAATCTAAATTTAGACACAAATTTGTAGTCATCTTTAAAATTTAGAAATGAGATTATTAGCAACGAATTTAGAGACCCCCATTTCCGTCTCTAATACCATTTTAGATACGGTCTATTCTACGTTAGGGACAAATTTATCCGTCTCTAATAAAATTTTTTCTAGTAGTGTTCATTAAGTCCATAGTTTGGACATACCTGGTTCGCCAAAGAATGACATTGGCAACTCCACTCATCAAGTTCATATTTCGAATATACACAGCTTGTCCACACAAAAAGTTAGGCATAAATATATATATATATATATATATATATATATATATATATATATATATATATGTATGTATGTATAGCTTAATGAAACGCGTAGAAGGAAAACACAACACTTAAACAAAAAACTTCTTTGTATTCCATTAAACAAAAAGTAATGCATAAGTTGTTACAAAAGGATCCTACCCTAAGTTAAGTATAAGATATATATTATATACACATGTGAAACTAAACTACATCACTAGGTCACCCCCCAGAAGCAATAGGAGAAACATTCGCATCCCCTTCCAGCCTAAAAGGCAAGCCACCCCTTTTTGGGCTTTGCAGTACACCATTCCCCTTGGTGTCCTTGCCACCGCCCCTCCTCCTCATTAGCATCGTCAGGGTAAACTTCATTCACCGAGCTCCAATCCATATTAGGTTGCTTTGCCTTAAGTCCAAGATGTTGGACCGAAGGCTCAGACAAGCCTTAGCAAGATCTTCCTCTTAGGATTCTTCCTACTCCTAAAGCCTCTGTAATTCCCCATCCATCTGTTTTACTTTTTCCTCGAGTTCTTTATTTTTGTTGAGTAAATCCCAATTCACCTCTCTTAGTTTATTTGCATCAGCATCTCGAGCAACTATTTCTTCCTTGTATTGAGCTTCATGTTCCTTTATGGTCGCTTTAGCACTCCTTAGGGCATCTTCCAACTGATTTTTCTTCACTCTTATTTTGGTATAAGCCCCCGCTAGCTTCGTTATTTGAGAAAAATTTACGTTGTTAACATTTGTAGCTTAGAATAGACATTAATTGACCAGATCCCTCCTCATCACATCATCCAAAATGGTCAAAATGGTGAACATTGACAGGAAACATACAATAGCGAGCCATTTTTCGGCTGGGCCCATCCTCTTTAAAATTATAGTTCGGTCCATACTTCTGTAGAAGTAGCTCTGGATTTCTTAGGATCTTAAGGGTACAGGAGGAGGAACAACAGCAGGTACTTCTTTTTGCTTTTTTCTTGGAGGCTTGGATGAAGGACTGGAAGGAGGTGGCTTGAAATGTGCTACCTCCGTAGTAGTTCCAGTTTCAACATCTTGAGGATCGTATTCCATGGGAGGCGCTTCTTTTCCCAAACTCCCTGTAGCTGCTTTCCTCTTCATAGCATCAATACTTTAGCCATCTTAGAACTCTTGGACTTCTTCAAAGCCATTTCTACACAACAACAAGAAAATAAAATTAAGAGATATTAGTTAAAAGAGCCAAGGGTAAAAAGGATGAGAATAAAGCTTACCATGATCGGAAGGCTTAGGCCTCATTAGTCCACTAGGCGAATGAGTGGGATAGCCTTCGACTATCACCTACCTTAGATTCACACAACCAAGCCCCCCTTATTAAATCCGTACAATTTTGGTCATAAGGGGTGGGAGATTCTAAAAGATGGCAAAAGTGGATCCTCGGACCAACAGTTTAAAATACCGAACCCTCAAGGGAATTTAACTATGAAGTATTTAGATTTTAAATTTTTTAGAAAGGAAATCTTAGACTTCTTAGCAAAAATATTACAATTGTTCTTTTCTTAGAGATAACAGTGGTCTTCGTTATGGCGAATAGAGAAATGATACAAATCCGGAACTATCCATGTTGTCACGTTATACCCATCTTGGCGAGCTAGTGCTATTATACCACACAGAAGTCTCAAGCCGTTAAGGTGTAATTGACTAATAGGAATCTGGTACCCATTGAAAAATGATTTAAAGGCTCGGACATAGGAAACTGAACCCCAGATCAAAAGCTCTCCTTACATATCATTATGGAATCTTCTTCTAAGGGAGTTTTCATCCACATATCTTCAGAAGGCCTGTTCAATTTGTACTCCGTCGAAAAGGTATATGTGTAGTATACATCCAGTAGCTCGCCCTCGTCAATATTAGAGGGCATGTTAGTAATATGAACATTTTCTTTTCCTCCTTTCACCTCGACCACCCCTGAATCTACGCCCTCAATATGTTCATCATTGGACTACTTATATAATATTTGGACGTCTTCATCATTAGAGGAACCCATGACCTCAACCAAAGAAATAAGCAAAGAAAAGGACAAGAAAAGGAAACTTACTCGAAAAGAGCTAGAGAGAGAAAAATGTAGAGAGAGAAGCCTTGGAATTCAAGAATTAAGAGGGTGAAAAATAAAATGGGAAATGGTCATTATATAGGCTAGGCGAGACGCCGAAGAAATGAGGCAACTCTTCAAGTATCTCCTTGCCCAAACCAATGCCTCAGATCTCCACAAAACACAACTGCCAAAAAATAAAAAGACTCTATAAAAAGAGACACTTATTAAAACTCACCAAATGTCATTATTAAGACACATTATAAATTAATAAAATAAACAAATCCTAAAATACTACCTAAAATACTACATATGAACATAAATGACCAAATAACTTATGAGAGATTACTATTAATATATAATAACAGAACATATTAATGAGGAAAAATTACTTTTGAGTCCCTGAGATTTTATAAAATACATGACTTCGTACTCACTGTTTATAATAATTGTTTTGATGTCCTTAAGATATGCCTCTGTCTGACTTTCTAGTCCTTTTGTCCAAAAATAATACATTTTTCGTTAATTTTACTGACAAAAGACAGCAATAGCCTTATTACAGGACCCATAAATATTACATTAATATTTTAATTTCCCATCTCTCTCTCTCTCTCTCTCTCTCTTTCCTGTGTCGTACTCTCTCTCCTCCCTTTGGTCGGATCAACCTTGACAGCGGCGATGAATAAACTTTCTCTCTCCTCATGCGGTAGAAAACTCAAGCTCTCCCATAAACGAATTCAAACCTAGAAATTATGCTAGAACTATTTTAATACTGTAGTCTTATAACACCATCGATGATGGAGTCATTGAGCTCGCATTGGCTGAACGGTGTTGGGGCTGAAAAAAGCTCGATCTCCAAGCAAACACGATCGGCGTATAAAGGGTTAAGGGTGTGGTCGTTGGCTATGGAGGAGTAGCTTGCCATCCAGCTCTCAACATGCGGTGGTCAAAAGCAGAGACGATAGAAACGGAAGCCTCTTCATGGAGTTAACAAAAGCATTCTTAGATTGAAAAGAAACGAGTAGAAAGAATTTGAGAAGAAGTACGACAATGGATCTTTCCTAGTTAACCAATCTAGCATGGCAAAATCAATTATTATTTTTGGCTTCACAAACAACAAAAGGAAAATAACAAACCTTTAAGATCGATCAATATTAAAGACAAACAACATTAGCTAGAAATCGACCAGCTAGCTCACAAAATGAAATAATGCCCTGCCCAATTCGGAAGCCACCAAAGATAGATTACCAGAATCTAAGAAAGATGAAGAAAAAGATGCAAACACAAAAACAAACAGGGAGATTTTGTGTGAGAGAGAGAGCGAAAGGCAAGGGAGAGGGAGAGATAGAATTGAAAGACGAAAGTGTAAGAGGCAAAGACAATAGAAACGGAAGCATGCTTCTTGGTGTTGCTGGAGGTGGTGATTTGTTTGCAGCGATGGAGGCTTTGCGTGAGAGGAAGCGAAAGGCAGGGGAGGGGGAGAGACAGAGGTGGAAAACGAAACTGTAAAAGGCAGAGACGGTAGAAACGAAAGCAGGCTTCTTGGTGTTGCTAGCAGCGGTGATTTGTTTGCAACGGTGGAGGCTAATTTTCATTTTCATTTTTTTATTTATATTTTAAATAATTTTTGTTTTATTTTCTAGTGAGTTTGGACCTAATTTTGTTATTATTTTAATATTTTTACTGTAGTTGACTTTTCTTAGATGCCATTTGTATGATATTTGAAGGATATTTAGGTCTTTGTAAGTAAAATTAATGGAAAAAATATTACTTTTTGGACGGAAAGACTAAAAAGTCAAATGAAAGCATACTTTATGGACTTCGGAATAATTATCATAAACAACAATGACGAAATTATGTATTTTGTAAAACCTCAGGGACTCGAAAATAATTTTTTCTATTAATAATAATATTAAACTTCTAAATTAACTCAAACTCTAACTTCATTTTGAGACTGCTTCATTTTATAAAAATAGATAAGTACATAAGAAATAATATTACAAATAGCTTGTACAATCAAATTTAATATAAATTAATTAATTATATTTATTTTAATCTAAATAAAAATTTATATTTTAATATTATAGATAAAAAATATAAAAAATAAAAATATAGTGAGTATTATCAATATGTCCCATTGCCATTTAATTCAAGAAGACAACTACAACACCAACGTTGGATTGGAGAGAACAAATGCCACCAGCAAAGATAGAGCGATGATGGGAATTCTACAGGCTTCAATTTTGTTTACAGATCAGGCTTACTGTAATTTTTGGTTTTATTTTAATTTTGATTTAAGCTGCAAAATTTTGATTTATTTTAATTTTGATTTATAGATAAAAGGATAAGCTATTTTTTTTTTATTTGATTATCGTTTTTTACATTTTTTTAGTTACTGTTTGTGTTATTTTGCATTCTATATAATGTTTTTTTTTTAAATTTGATTATCATTGTTTATTAATTTTTAGTCACTGTTCGTGTTTAATTTAAGTTCGAATATATATGTTTTTTTAATTCGATTATCATTTTTTAATTATTGTTTGTGTGTAATTTGAGTTCTAATATAATGCAAAATGATAAACTCGTCGTTTATGTTTGTTGGGAATTTGTTAAACAGCAGGACACTTCAAATGGAAGCGTGAAAGAGAAATTAAGTGGGTCTAAATGAGGGGTAGTATAAGGGGTATTTTTGTCTTTCTCATGTAAATTAACGGAAAAAACATTAAAAATTTGATGGAGGGACTAAACTGTGTAATGGAAGGAATAAAGTTCAATTTAGCTTTTAAATTTATTTTGCAGGATCAAAAAGGTCAAATTTGATCTTTTGAACTAATTTAATCCTTGAACTTGTATAAAATGATTAAAAAGATCTAATTTCACTTTTTAGGCTAATTTAACCATTGAATTTGTTTTGATTTTTATAAATAAATAATTGATTTAATTTAACATAATGGACTTTTCATCTCTTTTTGTCTTATATTAAAAACACTCATATCAAATTTTTTTAATAATTATAAATATAAATTTAAATTCATAAAAACACCATTTCTTAAAATATAATAAATTTATTAACATGCATTATAACTTTAATTTATTCAATATAAAAATAATTTTATAAGTAATAACTCAGTAGTAGAGGTCAATTTTAAAATGTTCAAATTAATATATATTTATAAACTCAAAACCATCAATTAAGGTAAAGAGTTTTATATATCATTTTTCTATATTTTATAATTAATTAATTTTTAATAAATTAGTCAGCTCGATTTTAAATATGGTTTTAATAAATGTTTATATAATGATTTTCACATTGTAAATAAAATGAAGAATTAGAGGTTAAATTGACTTAAAATGTCAAATACTTTTTTAATCATTTTAAATAAGTTCATGGGTTTAATTGACCTAAAAAGTGAAATTAGATCTTTTTAATCATTTTATACAAATTGAAAGGCTAAATTGACCTAAAATGTCAAATTTAATATTTTTAATCCTACTAAATAAATTCAGATATCAAATTGAACTTTATTCTTTTAATGGAGCCATAACTTAAGAATATAATAATGTATTTTTTTAAAAAAGACGTCCTGACTAGTGTATTTGACCAATACATGGAGACGTAATAATAATTTTCGCTTAGTTCATTGACACATGCTTTTGTTGAATTTCCACGTTGATCACATGCCACCTGTAATGCACAACCACGCGAAAGGGTTGATGTTTCCGCATTTCGAAAATAGAAATTTGCAGAAATGGCTCGAAATATGCCGGATCTGTTTTCGTAAAGACTGAAAATCAAACACCTGTTTTCCTTCCCATAAAACGTTTCTTGCATTGAAAATAAAAATTTCAAATACAAATCAAATTTGGATGATTTGAAAATCTTAATGTGAGAAAGGACAACTAATCCTATTTTTTATTTCAATATTCAAACTTCAAATTTAACAGAATTTCATTATTTTTTTCCATTTTGACATTTGATTGTTTTATTTTCTTTCTTATTTGTTGCGTGTGGAACTTATGAATTGGTTGTCCTTTAAAAATTTTAAATGTGAACTTTCTAAATTATTTTTATATTTATTCTTATATTTTTAAACTTTATAAATAAAGCCTTATATTTTTTATATTTATGTATTTTCTCGCATTTCAGTTTTCTATATATTTTAAAAATGTCATTTTCCCATGTCCGTTTGCAAACTTTCCCTTTTTTTCCGTTTTTGTGTCCGTACATGATAGCATGCTACTAGATTCAATTACTTGCTAACAAGCCTATGCTAAATGGTTCGAAAAGAAATATTTCTAGCAATAAACTTCACATACAGAGTTCTTATGTTCCTTTCAGTTCCCAAGAATTTAAGGGACAGGCTGTGAGCAAACTCAAGCATTTTTTGAATAATTTTCTTCTAGAATTTATGTTTAAATAGGAAAATTAATAATCAATTAAAATTAAATTTATTTTATTTTTTCAATTAATAGAATCAATATGTAAATTTAGTAGGACATATATACTAACTGAATAATTATATTTAAATAAAAAATTAATTTCAATTAAATTAAATTAGTTTTATATTTTCAACCAATAGATTAGAATCTTTCAACATATTTTTATCCATCCGTAAATTTAGTATGATGTTTTAGGAATCCAATATTATAAATAAAAATAAATTAATTTTCATTGGTTAAATTAGTTTCACTAAATTTAAATTATTGTGAAAAAATTATCCTATTATGCCACTATATATATATATACACACATATATACATAATTTTAATTACTTTTAATTATCAAGAATTTGTTTATTTTTATTATCAATAATTTTTTTGTTTTGCTTGAATATGTTCTTATGGAATTAATAATAATGATACGAAAGACCAAACTAATGTTGAACATGATGATCCTCGCAAAAAGAATGAAGTATTAAAGTGTTAGGTACGATAATGCATTTTAAGGAAAATAATATTAACTAATTTTAATATAAAATATTATACTTTGTTATTTATTTATTTTTATATTTTATTTTAGAAAATAGTTATTAATTTCTCTACCATTTAAATTCAAGAAAATAAATAGTTAAACATACCAAGTTAACTAATGGATTTAAATATTTGTAATATGAATATTCAAAATATTAATAAAACAAAATTTGACTAAGATTCATAATACAATGGATAATTCTATTATAACATATCAGTTTAAATTCTCTTTTTTTTTTCTAAGTTATGAAAAATAGTGTAAAAATTGTGAATTTGATTGTTAATTTCAAATTTGATTAACTATTTAGACAAATCTAACCTTAAAAATAACTCTAAAAATCCTATCTACAGCTTAATTCAAATCATTTCATAAAATTTAAAATTAATTGAGGAAAACAGTCGATTAACAAGAGGGTTATAGATATAAAATAAAAATGCAAGCGAAAATAAAGAGTAACATATAATGAAAAATATGTATGTGTAAATATAAAAATTATCCAGAGAATTAATTAATAAAACAAATAAATTTATTATCGAAAAATTAGGAAAGGTAATAATAAATTATGATAATTTATATTTTAAAAAATAATAATATCATATAATATAAAAAAGGAAAAAAAAATTACAAGTAAAAGCGATGAGTGCAAACACATGCAAAGCGTTGAAAAAAACTGGTAATTTTCTATTAAAATCTGTACGAAAAGCTAAATTCCTTCTATTAAAATTTAAACAGCCCGAATTGGGTCTGTACGAAAATTCCTTCTATTAAAATCTCATCCAGTTATACAAAGACATGGGCAGGCCACTATAAACAGCCCGACCTCGATCTCCTGTCCAATTGCCAAATTCCTGCTCACAAAACCCATTGGCATCACTACACCAACATGCCCAAAACTCTTCCGCACAGCCACCGATTGATGAAGGGCACCCGGACGTGCATCCACTGTTTTTGGTTGTTTACAAAAGCTTCATGGAGGTGCTTAATTCTGGTTGATGAAACCAGCATTGATTGAGACTATCAGTCAGATTGAACTAAACACTCTGTAAATATTAGTTTTATTTTTATTTGAAGAAAATTTTCAAAACGGAGCGCTTGTGATACAAAAAAAATTATTTATTATTATTTTTATTATTGAATAATTTGTAAATTTGTATAATTGGTGATTTTGGGCTGAGTTGACTGCAATCTATTTCTGTTTCTGGTAGGAATTTACCAACGAAATATGAAATTTGGAACGATGTCTATATGTATGGCTTTTGAATATGTGAATCCATGTCAATATATATGTAATGTAAACTTGGTTCGAAGGAGATGAATAATCATCTGCTTCAAGAAGAAATCGATGAATTTCTTGAGAATCCTACAAGATCCATTTGTTCTTTTTTCTCTGACAATAAATTTTATTGACTAAATACATAAATTAATCTGTACTTTTCATAAAAAAAGACATTATGACACCTTCAACTTTCACTTTAATTTATTAAACACTTCAATTTATAAAACTAAACACTTCAATTAATCGATAATTTTAATTGTCCAATAAAAGTAAAATACATGGTATAAATCATTTCCTCACTAAGAGAGAGATTTGGAACCAAAAAGAGCAAAGCTGCAAAAAATACAGTAAATCAAGAATGTCTTGTAGATGTTGCAAATATTGAGTTACATCAAAGTGTGGTCTTTCTATGACCAGTTAACAATCAGACTAACGAGTTTGCTACCGAAAAAAAGTTTGGTAATGGCAATAATGAGAGAGGCACTGCATAAAATGATCAAACTATATCATAACTTCTAATTTCCTCAACTATAAGCAAATCAATGACCTGTATGTCACCAGAAATACATGGAAAAACCTTCCCAGTCGAGCGAGTAAATGTTAGAATGAAATCCAACATTTCTTAAACTTCCCGGTCAACCGAGTAAATATTAGAATGAAATGCCAATAATTCTTGCAAGAATCGACTTAATTATAAAGTAGCCGGGCTGAAATACTTAATTCAGGACTGGATATTTATTCTTCCATGTTCTATAGTGTCAGTGCAGTTTTTGCCATGGCCAGAGCACCCTCATACGTTTGATTTCCTCCGATGAATCCGCTCATATGGACAAAAACACAACCTGGGATTCCTGATACCCTTGAGAGCTCATCATCCCTCAGACCTCGCCACTGAGCTGGAAGAGGCCTCCGGCTTTCAAATCTATCAGGAGCTATTGCCACTGCTTGCACTCGCCAGTGTTTGCTCCTATCATCCTGCATATTCATTTTCTGATAAGTATTCTCAATGACACATTAGAGAGGTATTTATTTCTCTTTTAGGGGAGAGAGAGGTGCATTGCAACTAAAGTCTTCAATGCACTCATTAACAACCACTTAATTGGCATCTGACACTCATAATACTCCAGAAGGATCCACTGATTAAAGATATTTCAGAGAATATTCTCATCTCCACAGTGTAAAATTGACCAAATAATTGGTGAGCAACTCAAACAACATTCTCCTAAAGAAAGACATGCACGATAATGCCCACAAAGAAAGAGGACCCTTAACAGGGAATTCTACTGATTTTTATTTGCAAGAAATGACTTACTGACTTTTCATAATAATACATACCTGATAAAGGACGTATTTAATTAAAGATCCAATCTTCAGTTCTTCCTCGAGCTCAAATAAGTGAAGTTTCCACTGTAGGAAGCAAAATCTAATCAGAATTCTCCGGACAGGATGAAGGATATTCAATGAAGCTAAACAGAAACGCACGTGCCAAATTTCACAACTGCACTTCTTCAGATCACTTATGCCACTTAAGGCACAATCATGCAGGTTTCAAGCAATTTGATTGCAGATATGCTATATGGGGGATGTGCACAACATACTTACAGGACAAAATGTAGTCAAAACCATAATTTCACCACTAGGGTCAATATCATATCTAGCTCCAAGATCTTCCATTACAAATGTCCGTGCTGGTAACCAAGACTTAGCATGATAGCGAACACTCTGAAAAATAACAAATGGCCAGTTAATATGCAAGTAGGACATATTTCTATATCTCAAGACTGTAAGATAGGGAAAAGAAGATTATAAAAGTGAGAACAGCATCAACCTACTACTTCATATGCAAAGCACACAGAAAACTTACATCTAAAAACTCACTGCCAGCCAGAGCCATTGCACTCTTGAAGGCCTCATTCTCCTTCTCAGCAGATTGATCCGGCTCTATCCAATCTAAATTCAATCTCCCAACCCTTGACGACAAATGTGTATTATTAACGTATCTTGGAGGCTGGTCTGTATCATACTGATTAATTCCATTATCAACTGCATCAATTGCCTGCAGAAGGGGAAAAGGTGTTTCCAAATAAAGGGGGAGAGACAAGGAAGAGGAATTAACCACTAATCGAAAACGTAAGCTGCTAAAAAAAAAAGAGAGAGAGAGAAGAAGAATAATCTAAATCAAAGCAAAACTATCTGAAAACAAATAGGCATAGCATGGGCAGCATATGTGAAAATATATAAGGTTATACCCTAAAGTTATCAAACAACATCATCTATATGAACATGGAATGCTTTAAAACCATTGCTTAGAGTACCATCATTGCCCTTATGCTACAGAGAAAACAACTCACAATATCTTGGAGAAAAGCAATATCAGAATACTATATATTTCAATTTCCATATCCATCTATAACATTAATAAGCCAGCCCAATTTATCAAAAGAAACCAGAATTAAGCACCTCCATGAAGCTTTTGTAAACAGCCAAAAATAGTCTATGCACGTCCGGGTGCCCTTCATCAACCTGCAGCTCCTTAGCTATGATCTCCTTCCCAAAATGCTAAAAGAGAAGCAATTAAAACAAATAACATTAATAGACACATACAAAATTAAGAGTGTAAATATTCTTGTTTTTTGGCACAAAGCTTACCTTATAAACAAGACCAGCACTGCTAAGCTTGGTAGTGAACCCATGTCCAAACACCTCCTCAAACCCCTTCTGATGGTGATCATAGCGATCACGACTTGGATCGTATACACCCCCAACATCAAGCACAGCATCCAGGCTCTCTAGTACCTGCATCACATCATCAAATTTCATATAAGCCTTCGCATAAAACACAAACTACAAGCTAAAATCCAGTTTGCTCAGCACAAAGGAATAAAATTAGTATGAATTTCATTATCAACAACAATACCACCATAATGTTTTAGGGGGGGGGGGGGGGGGGAATTCTAATAAATAAAAACACCAAAACCTAGGAAAACCAAGCATTTAAACCCCACGGACTTGTTTGGTTACCAAACGGAACGGAGTAGCTATTCCAAGAAATGTAACAATTATATTTCATTTTTCTTTTTGTAAAATCTGCGTTTCATAAATTATAAAATATTTATTATGTATAATAAGCTATCATACATCCTGAAATTTAACTAGAAAAAACTTGAGGTTACAAATTTGCTATTCTGGGCAATTGTTATTCCATGTTTAAATTTGAACCAAAGCTGTAAAAACTGGAACTAGGTATTCTAATCCCTCCCTATTGGATGCTATTTTGAGAAGCATACAACGCCAAAGATTCTAACTTTTTCTCTTTCTTTTTTTTCACTAGTAAAAAATATCATGCTTCATGTTCTAAGCTACTAATCTATTAAAATAAAAAAAGGTCATGTTAATTGGTACCTGGGGATCTCGGGATCTGACGATTTTGGCATTGGAGAACTTGTTGGTAAGGCGAATCATGAAACAGCCAAGAGCCTCATCGCAGTGGAAGCTACCATTGTGGGTGCCCACTCGCTTTAAAGGAGCATGGTAGGGAGAACCTGTAGAGTAGGCCGGAGAAGAAACGGGAGGAGGAGAGGCCATAAAAGGACTCAAGAGAGGGCGGGTGAGGGTTTTGGGGAGGTTGAAGTTGGGCAACAGTTTGCTGTGGTTAAACCCTCTAGTTATTGCCAACATAACCCTTGCTATATATATAGGGGATGACAGCGGGGCAGGTACCCGCTAAAAATCAACTATCCAAATCTGAACCCAATATCAATTTAAGTACCCGTCCGTCCCAAATCCGTTAAGGAATGAATCAACAATACCCAAATCCGTCCCGAATCAGTTTAGAATCACTCGCATACTACCCAAACCCGTTTAATTACAAATTCATTCAATTTATGAAATCCAAACCTGAAAATGCAATAAAAAAATATATAAAAAATGCAGTGAGATTCAACCTGAAATAATAAAATATTTCAACCTTTAATATTCTAAAACAACAGTTCTAGTAACATTAATATAAACATAATTTTTGAATTCCATTCTTCCAAGAACCAAGATTGCAAAGATTAACAATCAACATTATCTTCTTCCGCACAAGAAAACATTTGACTCCATTGAACAAGAATCAGCAAAAGAAATAAATAAGAGCTTTCATATTATAATAATTTGATAAACAATGAACACAATCAAATTAAACTAGCTAAAGCCTACAGCCGAGTTTAGAGGCAATAACAAAGAAAAAAACTATCAAGATAAGACAAATTGTAAAATAATACATGTTCCTTAGATTTAATTAAGTCTAGTTTAATACTGAGAATAAATAAGTCTAAACTTAAAAGCAGAACAAGGGGGCCTCTTTGAACCTGAAAATGCCTAATCACATTCCAAGATTTAGATTCTTACAATCCAGAGAGAAAGAAAGTGAAGATAAATTCAACAAATAGAGCTCCTCTTTCATATAGTATATATTATAATAATTTCATCTAAAAAGTAAACCATTTTAGATAGAAAACAAGCAAAAATATTCCTGCCTTGCCGGGAAGGTACCATTCTATTAATTTTTTTAAACTTCATTTTACAATCACATAATATTTAAATTAAAAAACTTATAATTTTATGGGACACTTTAAGTTAAGCTTGACATTTTACCCAGATGCCCATTAAATACATAACAAATTTGAAATAAAATTAGGTAATTATATAAATTAGAAAACTAATTTTAACCTATAATTTTAATTTGAATCAATTTTTAAAAAAATTCATAAAGATTGTAAACAAAATCGTAATCAGCTTAACCAAATAAATTATGTATAAAATACTAATATATTGATTTTTTCCAAAAACACTTGAGGTTGGATTGGGCTAGAATGAACTGTAGCATTTTAGGCATATACGACAATCTTTGCAAGTAAAATTCTGTTAAATGAAGCATATTTTATTGGACAATTTTTCAACCTCATTTTCTTAACATACTCTTTAAGGACTAAATATTCCTGCAGAAATATTAACTTCCATATATAGCCAGCATTTGGTTGACAATACAATCACCACTGCCCATCTAGAACGGTTAGAAAGTACCTACACTAACTTAAGCTAATTAATACTCAATGAATAGTAGTAAGTTAACATTTTAAATAAGAGTACAATAGTAATATTAAAATAAAACAAAAAAAATGAAATTCAACCTAAATAATAATTCAAACCGATACCTCAATTAAACAATTTGACAATCAAACATCTATTAAAATTCAATAAGAATAATAACAAAAACAAACTAAAAATCAATTAAAATATAATGATACTAAACTATAACAAATTATCATAGAATGAGAACTAAATCCATATAAAACATAATAAAAAGAATCTCAATAAAAAAATTAATCAATTGAAATGTACATTAAAACAGAACACTACAATAAAAACACAAGAAATTTTACATAAACATAATTCATGAACTCCACTTTTTCGAGAACCAAGATTGCTAGGATTAAAAATGAACATCATCTTGTTCGACACAAAAAAACGTTTGACTTTGCGCTTAAATAAGAATCTGAAAAATAAATAAGAACAAGAACTCCACCATCCAAGTCAGCCTTTATCCTTCTCAAAAAAAAAATTCAGCCCTATATAAAATCACAAAATACTAATCCCACAACTTTAGCAGCGGAAAACCAAACTTTGTTAACAAACCATTCTCAGAATATGACAATTATATGCAAATAATCTCATTCTCAGTATATCTACACAATCTTAATCATTACTAACAAATCAAACTTTGAATTAACAAAACAAACATATCAGATTTTACTAATATAGCCACGAATTGGCTTATATTCACCATCCTTTTGCCTTTTAATATATATATTTTCAACAAATAAAACATGCACAAAACCCACAAACGAAAAAATAAAACAATAAACGTATATTTCTCGGCTGAACGCACAAATTAATTCAACATATCCTTCTCTTTGTCTGTTTATATGTATTTATATATAATAAAAAAAAGGCAAAGGGATGAAACAAAACGGGAAAAAAATAAACTAAGAACGATGTAAAAATAATCAAGAACGAACCTAGCACTTGTAAGCTTGAAGAGCACGACTGCTGCGGAGGCGACGGCCAAGAACGAAAGCGACGGGAGAGTATAAAGAAAGACTCTGGCTGTCGAAGGAGAGAACGAGCGGCGAGGGACAGGGAGGAGGACGCTTAAGTTTGAGTTGATATTTGGGAGAACTTTTTGTTTGTATTATTAAATGCAACCCTAAGCTAAAAGACGTATATGTCGTGTTGATTGTAAAATAGTTATTTTTATTATTACTGGTCTTTTTTTTATAACGTCCAATTGTTGATTGATTATACTCGTTCTATACTTATTTTTATTACTCTTTTAATTTTTTTTTACTTATATAATATTAAAATATAAATTTTTATTTATATTAAAATAAATATAATTAATTAATTTATATTACATTTCGCCATATAAATTATTTGTAATGTCAAATTGAATTGATAATAGAAATAATATTAATTATAATAGCAGTATTATTTATCCAATGTATTTGAAAAAAAAAAATATGCACATATACATAAATACTTGAAACATTAACAAGTGATCAAAAATAGAACTAAATAGTTCTAATTTTCTAATCATTATTTTTTTATAAATCAAACAGATTTAATATATTAGAGAAAAAAATATGAAGAAAATTAAAAATGTTTAATCATCGAAAAGCCATCTACTTTTTATAAGAGATATATAAATATCTTATTAAATTAAAATAACAGTAATAGTTCCTAATGTTTACCATCAACAAATTCACTCTTATAAATTATTGGGGAATGAAAAAAAATAAAAAATTATTGTTAAAAATAAAACTCTTTTTAGAACTCACATAACAAAAAAAATTTTAATATATATTTGAACTATATATAAGTGTTTGTTCGACAAATTTATCTGTTTTAATGGTTGTTGATTGTTTTACTAGTAATTAGCTGCTAGTATTTAATAATTATATAGCGGTTTAAAATAGAAGTATTCAGTACAAATAACTATTTAATTAATTATTTAATATAAAATGATAAAAAAGATATAAAAATGAGGAACAAAGTAAAGACAAGTGATGGATATAGGTATCATAAAGAAATTACAAAACGCTAAACCTTAATAAAGATAGCATTTCATAAAATATTATCTGAAATTCTAAACGCTATGATAAATATTGTATTATCGAACGCTATAATTAATTAAAATAGTATTTTAATTCTATCAAAACACTAAATACTACTTCAAATGTTTCTATCCAAATGTGGATATCTTAAAATAATCTTAGATGTAGCCAATTAGAAAACTACATTCTATTAGTTGATCGGATATATTTATAAAAATTATTTTTTAAACTAATCATATGTGATCTAATTGTTTTTTCACTTATGTGAGGTTCGAGTTCGAATACTCTTAACCACAAATGGTTTTACCAATTTCATGAATAGAGGATTATTGTTTGTTGTGTAGCTCGCAATACTATTTTGGTCCATCAGCCTCCTAATGAATAAAAAAATTATTTTTTAAATAAGTACACATAAATAATTAAGTATTTCAAAATTTTAAGTTTATCTTTACTAAATTATTTTTTAATAGATATATATGATAATAAGACATTTGAAAATTATTTTATATTTTATTTATTAAATATTTAATTATTGTAGAATGGAGATAAAAAAAGAAAAAAATATTTTTTTATTAATCTTTTTTTTAGTTTTATGATTTGATTGGATATATTTTTAAAAAATAAATTTTTAAATAGAATATATAATATTTTATTGAGAAAAGAAATAAAAAAATAAGAAAAAAGTATATTATTTTTATTAATATTTTATAAGATTTGATTGGATGTATTTTTAAAAATAAAATTTACATAATTAAATCTGAAATGATAAATAATTAAAATTTTAATTTAAAAAATATATAATATTTTATTTATATATCTATATATATTGAAACGTTCTTTTTGTTAAGTCAGTTTTAAAAGAGTTTTATTCTTAATAATAATTTTTTTTTTCGTTACTGAATAATTGTAACTATTATCATTTTAGTCTAGTAAGAGATTTATATCTCTCTTGCAATAAATAAATAATCTATTGATGATTAAGCATTTTTAATTTTTTTTAATATTTTTCTCTTTTATCCTAAATTTGTTTGACTTAAAATAAAACAATGTTTAAAAAATTAATAAAATTTTTTTTGAGGTTTTGAGAATTTGTGTATATGTGCGTATATTTCTTTATCTAATACACTGAATAAGTAATACTCGACTGTATCCAAAGTGATTTCAATTATCAATTCATATCATTTTTTTATTTCTTTTCGTTTATTTAGTGGTAAAAAATAAGTTATTATTATTTTTCATTATAGTTGTATATAGATATTGATTTAAGGTTGAAGGCAGAGTTGAAAATTGAATGATGACTTAATTTAGAGACTAAAATATTAAGTCTAGGAATTATGTTAAACTTTATTCTAAGACAATTTCATTATATAAATAAAATTAAGTACATAAAAAGTAGTATTGTAAATAATTTGTATGACAAAATGTAATACAAATTAACCATTTGTATTTACTTAATTTTAAACAAAACTTATACTTTAATATTAGACCTTTATTTCGAGTTGGTCTAGATATTTCTATTTTTGCATATTTGCGAAATGCAAGATATTTGGATTTTTTCAAATTCTTTTTTAATTATGATTGAATCTAATTTAGCTAATGGTCCTTTTTATTTTAATTGTTACCCAAACATTTTTTTTTATCTCTTTATGATCTAGGTATTCTAGATGCTTTAACTTTAATAATTAAATGGAAAAATATGAATTTTTCAAGTAATAATGGTTCTATAGTAGTCATTTATATAATTTATTATGAAGTTATGACAAGTTAATAATTTAATCAAAGTAATTTAAAATAAAACAAAGGTAAAATTATAATTGTATAAAAGAAAATTTTATTACTTACAAAGGAATATTGCAAGGCTTTTTGAAACAGCAGAGATAGAAATAGCACGAGATTGCTTCTTCTAAAACCTCTGCCTTTCTCAAAACACCCTTAAGTATTTATAGAAGAGTATGAATTTCAATTGATTTAAAGCCCGAATAACTATTACCTAATTAGATAAATCTTATCCATATGGATACAAAAGATGGATAAAGGCTAATACAGATAAAAACTCATAATTTTATACAAATAAGTATTGCTTAATAAGATAAATAACTTTACTTAAACATATAATATATTTTATATTTACTTGAATTGAATAGACTTCAATTTTTTTTATTTATATCATAGTAATCATCTCCATGTAGTGGTGAGTAATTAGATGTAACTTCATTTTCATCTTCATTTTCTTGAGATACTTCACTATTTATTTCTTGTAATGTCTTCTTGAACTCTTCAATTGAATTGGTAACGGCAAGGGCAGCTTGCCACTTGTTTTTATCTATTAGAAAATTTAGATTTTTTAGATTTTTTGCCAAAGGTAGATGCCTTTTTGAATTAAAATATTTTTAAATGGCTTGAGCACATACTTGAGTGTTGCAGTCTTTTCATCATTTGTTGCTAAAAATCCTGATCAGTGTAAGAGAAAAAGATAGTAGTTGAACTCGTTTAATTTAATAATTTTAGGACAAAATTCATGGAATTTGAAAATTAGCTGTGAATAAGATTAAAATTAAAAAATTTTCATCATCTTTTTTCCCGTAAGCTAATTCCTAAATATACGTATTACATTAATTGAAATATTGTCAATTTATATTTGAATAAATTTAAAAATTATTAATCAGGTAAAGGTTACCTAATTATTATGCACTACATAAATGGCCATGCACATGTTCTTACTTTTTACTTCAATTAGTTGCTTCCTATATAATTATTTAGTGTATTTTGAAATGGTTTATGTTTACCTTGTGCGTCCTTTTTTTTTTCTTTCAAATATTATAGTTTTATTTAATTTAGTTATGATACAATTAACATTAAATGTCCCAATTACCATTATTTGTACTGACAATTTTTTTAAATATATTGATTTAATTATTTTTCTAATAAATTTTATTTTTTATTGATCTTTTAAGGTCTCAATCATTATAATTTATTTTTATAATTTTTTTATTTAGAAATTTTTTCACTTTTGTAATATATTGTCAGTAAAAAAATGTTAAATTACGGATATATATATAACGAGTACACACACAAATTATGTTCATAGAAATTAGTTAATTAATTATAGTTGTTGTAATCCTTAATCTATATACATTAGACTTCTAGATATAATTATACTAATATATATGATGGCACTAATAAAAAAATTATAGGACATTTAATTAAAATCTAATTATAATCATATTTATAAGTTCACTGATGAAATTTTATATGAGTCATATTCTAATTTACTAAAACTATATTTAGATTTCATATTCGACACGAGTCATTTTATCATTAGAAGTACACTAGAGATATTGATAAATGGCTTTAAAAATTTTTAATTATAATATTATTAACATTCTATTCAATTAATAACTTTTTTATCTTTAACAAATTTCATAATAACCAAAATATAAAAAATTCAATTAAATTACTAAGACATGAATACTATATAATATATTTTATGAAAAAATAAATTTAAATTATTAAGATATTATAATTTAATGTACAAAATTTTATTAAATTTACTTATGAATAAGATCATATTACTGTCCAATAATATATTTTTTTCATTAGTAAATATTTAAAGTATAACTAACTATAGTTAAAGGTAATATATATTTATGTATATCACTTACACAAGGATGTTAAATAATTTGGTGGTTAGGTAGTTTAATTGTTACATAAAGGTCATGAGTTTGATTCTGCTGATCGTGATTGAAATTCGGTGGCCCTAAACTTGTTTACTTCCCGAGGTCTCAGATATCCCTAACAGCGCATCATTCCCTGCAGGTACCCACCTATAAACTCGTGTACTGTATACTATCGGGTACTCATTACTGACCTCTTAAACCCAAACCCGATGCAGGTACTAAAATCTAGGGAGGGGCCCTAGCCCCCCAAACCTAATTTTTTTTTTGAAATTTTAATTTCCCTAGCCTAATTTTTTTTTTTGAAATTTCAATTTTAATTTTATTAAATATTATTTTATCAATAATATAATATATTAGTCATAGAGCAAATTAATAGCCCATTTGAAAGCCCAAATCTATGAATTTGCATGTCTCAAGACAAAATTTGACCTGAGCGTCAACTTTTACTACTCTTAAAGGTTTTTGTTTCATTGTTTTTTCATTTTCTCCACCGCCGAAACCAGGTGAGCAGTATTTCTTTCTGCATCTTTCTTTATTGTAGGTTGACCTTTTTTTTCTCCTTCAATCTCATAAAAGTTTGATGAAACTATTTTCCATCAATTCATTGTGTACCAGTTCATTTTTATTTCTTTTTCTGCTTCTGCTATTCTAGTCTCCTTAGATTGTTTTTTTTTGGCTGAGTTTGAAATCAAACCGTATTAACTAGAAAAATTCAATTTACTCTTAAAATAAATAAATTTATGAAATTTAAAATAATTAAATCAAATTTTCTTATTTATTTTACAATTCCGCTTTATTTATATCAAATTGGGATTAATATGTCATTCAAACATCTGAAATTATAATTTAGTTCAATAAAACACATGAATTAATTATTGCCTTTACCATTATTTTATGAAATTATAACTTTGCGTGCATCCAATTTTGTCGCCCTTCAACAACCCCCCTTCCGGCCCCCCTCCCCCCCGGTTTCCTGCGTCCGTCCCTGCTAAAATCACTAACATAATCCGTTTCAAGCCCATTTATGGGCTACCCGCCCAATTACCCATACGTTTGATGATTTCCTTTGATGAATCCGCTCATATGGACAAAAACACAACCTGGGGTTCCATATACCCTTGAGAGCTCATCATCCCTCAGACCTCGCCATTGAACTGGAAGAGGCATCCAGCTTTCATATCTATCAACAGCTATTCCCACTGCCTGCACTCGCCAGTGTTTGCTCCTATCATCCTGCATAATCATTTTCTGATAAGAATTTTGAATAACTCATTGGAGAGGAACTTATTTCCTTATTTAGAGGGAGGGGGTGTTGCAACTAAGTCTTTAATGCGCTCAATAACAATCACCTAATGGGCATCTGATCCTCATATATGATACTATAAAAGAATTTACTAATTGATGATATTTCAGAGGATATTCTGATCTCCGCAGTGTAACATGACCAAATAAAGCAACGTTCTCCTCAAGAAGAGACGCATGATAATTCCAACGAAGAAAGAGGACCCTTGACAAGCAATTCTACTGATCTTATTTGCAAGGAGTGACTTTCATAAGAATAAATACGTAATAAAGGATATTCAATGAAGCCAAACAACTAAACAAAAACACACAAGGCAAAAATTTCACAACTGACATGTCTTCATATCACTTATACCTTAGGTTGCATGGACTCAGACACGAGACACGACACGACACGACACGAACACGGGACACGTAAATTTTTAGAAAAATAGGACACGACACGCTCAAGACACGTTATACTAAAAAACGTAATTTATTAATAAATTAAATATGTAAATAACTGTCCATGATAAGTGATAAACATAAAATAAAAAATACTTAATTTTCTACTTGAACATTATTAGTTAAATCCTCAACAATAACATCATCATTAAAGATCATGACCTCCATCTCTGGCTCATCTAGAGATAAATTGGCAATTTCTAGAATTCCAACATCTTCAAAAGAGTCAAATTCATCTCCTGCAATGTTCCACATTTTTGTTTGTTCAATATAATATTATGGGCTTCTTCTTAATAAAAGTTGAAGATTACTATGAACAAAAACCAAATCTTCAGCACGTTTTGGAGTTAATTTATTCCTTCTCACAGAATTGATAAATGAATATGTACTACAATTTCTCTCACAACATGATAAAGTGTCCGTTAAAGTGTCCTTGAAGTGTCCTAAAAGTGTCCGAAATTAATAAAATTAAAAAAATAGTCGGACATATTTTTTAAAGTGTCTGACACGTGTCTGAGAGTGTCTGACACGTGTCCGAGAGTGTCCGAAGAGTGTCGGTATTCGATATGGGTACGCTAGACTTTTTAAGGTGTCTATGTATCATAGCTTATGCCACTTAAACACAATCCTGTAGGTTTCAAGAAATTTGATTGCACATGTGCTAAATTGCTAGTATACCCATTTAAACACATGAAAACAATAATGAACCGACATAATTGACAACATCACCCTTATTTGAGAATCACATAACAACTATAACTGTCCATTGTTATAATAGAATAAGAAAGTTTTTCATAGTGTGGGAGACGAGCAAAACATACTTACAGGAAGAAATGTAGTGAAAATAATAATTTCATCACTGGGGTCAATATTATATCTAGCTCCATGCCCTCCATTGCAAATGTCCGTGCTGGTAACCAACATTTGGCATTATAAGGAACACTCTGAAAAATAACAAATACCCAGTTAATATGGAAGTAGAACACATTTCTATACCTCAAGTCTATAAAATAAGGAAAAGAAGACAATAAAAGTGAAAACAACATCCCCCTACTTCATAAACCAAGCAAAGAGAAAACTTACACCTGCAAACTCACTGCCAGCTAGAGCCATTGCTCTCTTGAAGGCCTTGTTCTCCCTCTTAGGCTTTATCCAATCCAAATTCAACCTCCCAACCCTTGAACACAAATGTGTATTATTCACATATCTTGGAGGCCGGTCAGTATCATATTGAATAATTCCATTATCAATTGCCTGCAGAAGGGTATATATGAAAGCTGAAACAAAGAAAAAGTTTAACGCATTTTCTTTCTTCTGCATTGGATTTTTCTTTTTTCAGAAATTTTTAAAAATTTTCTTTAATTTTCTGTGTTGTGATTGGATAGCTTAAATATTTTAATTATTATTATATTATGGATTATCTGTATTAAATTGATTGAATTGTTGAACTTTATCTGTATATAATTATCTATCTTTTGAGTTGTTTGAATTATACACTCTATCTAAAATCTAGCTTTCCTCCCCTACATGCATACAAAGAACAAAAGCAGCAAAAACTAACAACATTTGTCCTCTATCTCACTCATTCATTCACAAGATAATAGAGAATATAATGAAGATAAAAAATTCTATTTGAAGGCTATGTAGATAAAAGGTCAAAGATCTATACAATGCTATTTTTTTTATTATTATTGTTTTTTCTCATCTAATCCATAAATAACTAGGCAAAGACCCTCGCATTGCGGGGGGTATTTTAGTTATGTATTATATTTTTAGTTTTAAATTTAATTTATAATTTATAAGTTGTTTAGTATATATAGTCTGATAGTCTATATAGACTTTTCAAAATTTAGAAAATTAAAAATCTCGACTTCAACAAAATATAAGTATGTATATGTATATATAAATATTATAGTTGATATAAACATAAATTTTTACTTCATGAAATGTCACGATCCAAAACCGTGGGTTAGATCGACACTAGGACCTGAGTAAGCTTAAGGCCCCGAGGCCCGTAGTAAGTCTGAATTGTAAAATCCATACATGAGTCTACTTGTTCTCTAATAATAGTAAGCCCATATGAATGTTACCTATTTGAGTCTAGTATCCATATAGCCTCAGCCCAATAATAAATATTTCAACTAACCACATATGATTAAGCCTAATAAATCTCAATCATATTATGGTTACTGGCTACACATACATCCAAATAAATAATTAGGACAATTATGATTCCGTAAAATAGCTCATTCATAATATTACACGATTAAAATACACATCCTACGACTGCGGAGTTCAATATCTCTGGAACAGAGAACTTCTTAAAGTATCAGTATATCAACTAATTAACTGCGTAAATGTAAAATATACTTTGAAGCCCTACGGAGAATATTACAGAGCTTTAACCGTTCTTGAGGGAATCTTCTACTTCCCGAAAGGTTGGGTAAGAGGAGAGGGGTGAGTTACATAACTCAGTAAATAATAATAATAAATAATGCATTACCAGACAATTATGCAAATTGCATCTCTAGTCACTGAATTGATCACACTGTCAGTCATGCATATGTCATAATATTAGCATCCACAATCATATCATCTTCAATTAATAAATCACATGAAAATTAGTTTATGGCGCCACCAAAACCCCCGATGAGCCGTCCTTTCACATGGCTTATCCTCTCATATGTGTGCAGCAGGGAGCCGATCCTTATACATGGTCGACCGGTCTAATTCTCTCTTGAACAACCGTCTCATTATTTTTCCATACTCTTTTTTCTTTCCATACTATCAGGAGGCCACCCTGTGGTTATCTATATCATATTCATATACCATTATATGCACATGGGCATTGATCTCCCTATACATGGCCGACGGTATCAAAGATCGCCTCACAAACCCATGTTGATCCACTTCATCCCAATTCCACACAAATAAGGCAATCTATATAACAACACATTTAATTAAACGATTCAGCCAATTGCAAAACACCATATCAATAGATAATATACAATTATAAATTATAAATATACGATTATTAAATTATAATATAATTTGATATAAAAATATATATTATATTATGATAATATGCAAATGCATATCATGCATTATCTATTATTACTCACAGTGATAATAAGATATTCAAATCCTAGTTTTGATTCTGGTTTGGAGGAGCAATGGATGAGCTCAAACGAGCTAAAAATTTAAGAATATAGAAAATAACTCATCAGATAACTAATTAAGGTGAAATAATAAATAGAGAATTAAACAAATAAATTACATCCTATTCTCTCTGCTAAAACTAATCTAAACTCTGCACTACCTACCTACTAAAAATCAATTAATTCGATTTCTTATTACAACCTTTAAAATAATCTAGATTTACCACCATGGTAATACAATCAATAATATTTTCATTTTAGATAAATATAATCCTTTCATCAATAATTTTCTTCTTACTTAGTTTATTTACGGTCTCCAAACATTCAATAACTATTTAATTTATTTACTTTAATTAATCCTTAATAACCACAAAATACGTCTCTATATTGAATCACTTAATTCATTAATTCTAATAATCTTAAAAATCTATTCATATTTCTCTTTATAAATTAACCAACTATAATTCCTTAATTATATTATAAAAATTCTGCCATAAATTTATTTTCAATCCATAATTCATTTTTAATTAATCAATTCTCAATTAAACTTAATATCAACCACAATTAATCCTTCAATATTTAAAATTAGTTAGAGTCTTATATTTAATTTAATTCACTAATTCCCCTATTTAACTGATCACCTACTAAATTAAATTTATATTACCTAATACTAGTATTTTGAGAACCGGATCGGTCAGTGAATCGATGAAGGTAGGGGTTCATCGAACTGCAGAGTTTGATCGGGTTCAATACGGTTGAACCAGATTTTTATATATAATATTTTTAAATATTTTTATTAAATAAAATTGAAAATATAGGTTAAAAAAAATTTGAACTCAAATAAAAAAAATTTTCAAATTTGGATTTTACAAAAAAAATTAGTAAATAATTAAAAAAAAATAAAATATGATTAAATTTAAAATAAAAAATTAATTACCATAAAATATATTATTATTTTTCATTTAATTAATATATTAGGATTTGGGTTTATAAATAAAAAGGCCCAAAGACTAAAAATTAGTGGGCCTAATTTTGGAGGTCCAAATTAAAAAAAAGCCATAATTTCTAAAAAATACTCAGAATTGAATCAAATCGATTTTTATCGGTCCGGTTTAGCGATTTTTAGCTAATTTTAATCGATTCAGTTCGATTTTTAGATACCTGATTTTTAAATGCAGCCCAGACCAAATCACAACCTGATTCTCGCTTAAACGGGTCAAATCGACCGGTCTGGTCCGATTTTCATAACTATACGTAATGCCATAATTAATAAATCAATTAACCACAAAACTAATAAAATTAACCATCATCACCCAATGATAAAATTAGGAATCCTAAATTAATTATCACAATACCCAAATCATCTAAATCCACAACCATAATCAAATAATTAATCAACCACAAATACTAAAATCAATCATTAAAAATACTTAAATAATTAACTAAAAATTCTGAAAATAATTTTCAATACCCGCAATCACAAAATATAGTCATAAAAATTTTAGATCAGAGAAAATCGGACTCGGATCGCGACTAAGATGGCTGAATCGCGTAGATCGAGACTGAGCTCGCTGGGTTCGTGTTTGAGGGGTTGAGATCGGGTCGGAAAAGATAAAAATCTTATTAATTCAATCATAAAATAAAAGATTAAGTAAAAGATTTCAAAAATTAAGATATAGATAGATAATTATTTCAAATAAATAATAATTTTTTTAAATAAAATTATTGATGGCTTCTGATTGATTTCTAATAATATAGATAATAAAATTAAAATTTTAAATTATTAGGCATTTAATTTCAATTGTATTAAATAAACTCTTGATATAGAAATACAAGATAAAACCCGGGGATGTGGTTGAGTGGTAAAGATTCATCCATCTTTAACCAAAGGTAAGGGGTTTGATCCTTCCCTTTGGGAATGGAGCAACCTTAAATCTCCGGGCTAGTTGTCCCACCCTAAGAGGTGCTTGCAAACCAGTGAGGAGACTAGTCATGCCCTGCTGCGACAAAAAAAAAAAAATACAAGTTAAAATCATTTTATAAAATGATTCTAGAAAATTTGATGGAGATTTAAAATTGTATATTATTTAAAATTTTATTAAATTATTTTATTCAATGTAAATTTAAAATTATTTTATTTCGTAATAAAACCTAAAATTTTTAACTTAAAATATTGAATGATATTATTAAATATTCATTAATTGGTTATAGGTGTTGAACTTATTTCTTAGAAACACATTTAATTAAGAGTATGTTATGACTTCACATAAGTGTTCAAACTATTTAATTTAATTTAAATTTAGATAATTAATTGATATAATTAGTTTTATATAAATAAAATGTTTTAAAAAATTAGACTACCAAAACGTATTGAATTAAAATATTATCATAAAATAAATTATTCATTTTTATATACAATAATCCTACATCATTTTGTATATACAATAATCTTATACTATTTATTTTTGCATCTAATTCTTCAAATCATCCAATACAGTAAAAACACGATACATGGTTCAATTCTGCTACCTTCTCTCAGCACAAATATCAATACCCCTTCTAAAGCTTATTTTTTGCAGAAATCTTTCAGCTCAATATGGTTGCAATTTTTAGTGTTTTCATCTCTGATCATAAGGTTCGTAAATTTGTCCACACGAACTAATGCTTTTAATACAATTTCTTGCATTACACATAAGTAATCCAAGTAAAATAATTGACATCTGGGTTCCCTTCGTCAACCTACAGCTCCTTAGCTACGATCTCCTTCCTAAAGTGCTAAAAATAATAGAAGTAGCATTAATAGTCACAAGGTCATAAAAAATTGAAAATGAAGCATGTACATTCCTTTTTTTTTTTTCGGCACACAGGGCTAGCTTATAAATAAGACCAACACAACTAAGTTTGGTAGTGAATCTATGTCCAAACACCTCCTCAAACCCTTTTTAATGGTGATTATAGTGATCGAGACTCTTCAATACATGCATTGCAACAAACACAAACTAAAAGCTCAAACCAGTTTGTTCATAACAAAGGAAGAAAACTAGTATGTAGTTCATCATCGACAACAATACTGCCAAAATATTGGGGGGAGGGATTTCTAATAACTAAACTCTCCAAATCCTAACAAAACCAAGCATCTAAACCCAAGAACTTATTTGGTTCCCTAAATGGAATAGTAAGAAATAGAGTAGCTATTCCAAGTAATATGTTAACTATTCCACATTTTTAGTGTCATTTGTATTTTTTAGATTTGAAGATATTTTCTTTTTGGTGTAAACTACCAGTATCTAGACCCTATTACTAAGGATAACTAAATCCGGCTTGGGGCTTACTCATAGTTAATTAAGATTCTTCGCGCCTCTCTATAAGTGTTTTTAGAGAAGACAGAACTCAAAAGCTCTTTTTGCGTGTAATAATACAGATAGACATTTGACCAGCAAAAACTTATAGTTATTCCACATTAAAATTTGAAGCAAAGCTTGGGATTACAAAAAACAGGTATTCTAATCCCTCCCTACTGGACGCCAATTCGAGAAGCAAACAAGCCCAAATTTCTAACTTTTACTTTTTTTTTCCACTAGTAAAAATATAATGCTTCATATTCTAAGATACTAATCTATTGAAATAGAAAACAGTTAGGCTAATCGGAACCCGTAGATCTAGGGAGCAACCAATTTCAGCACTGGGGAACTTGCTGGTGATGAGAATCATGAAGCAGCAAAGAGCCTCATCACAATGGAAGCTACCATTGTGGATGCCAACTCGCTTTGAAGGAGCTTGGTAAGGCAAACTTGTGGAGTAGGCCAGAGAATAATGGGAGGAGGAGAGGCCATGAAAGGACTTAAAAGAGGGCAAGTGAGGGTTATGGGAATGTTGAAGTTGTTGCCAATATAGCCCTTGCAATATTTTTCTTAGTCGAGAAAAGCCTCATTGCTCTAATATTCCTCTCCTCTGGCCGTTGGGTCTACTCCACTATTTACTTACTTTGTTTATTTGTTTATGTTTTTACATGACTTACTTTACATGGTAATGTGAGTTTCTTCAATTTTAGTAAATTTACTTATAATTTGCCATTCCCTTCGTCTTAAAATATATGTCATTTTAAGTTAATTATTTTATTAGAAATATAAATCTTTTTGAATATTTTAAGGGGTAATAAATTATTTTTTTCAGTATTATCTTCAATCTTAATTCAGCTCAGGGCTTAATCATAGTTAAAACGCTTCCTGTAAGTGTGTTTAGTGGGGATTGAGCCCGAGAGCTCTTCCCACATGTAATAATACATCCAAACACTTGACTAGTAAAAACTTATAGTTATTCCATATTTAAATTTGAAGCAAAGCTTGGGATAATTGAAAATAGGTATTCTAATCCCTCCCTATTGGACATCAATTCAAGAAGCATTCCAGGCCCAAATTTATTACTTTTTCTTTTTTTTTTCTCATTAGTAAAAATATCATGCTTCATGTTGGCTCAAGGATCAATTTTATTTTGAGATTTTGATGACTATGCAAAATAAATAAATTTAATATTATTGTATGTGCTAATTTGGTTTATACAGATTCTTATGAAAAATGCTAAAGACGGCAAGTTCCTACAATCCAAGATTCTTTTAAGACCTTGAAGATTATTGAAAATGTTTTAGGGGTTAGTATCTTAGGATTTATTGTAGGATAGAAAGAATGTTCTTTTATAAGCACAAAATATATTTTTATCTCTCTTAAAAATCCTTCTAAGATATTTTCGAAAGTTTCCTTAAAAAGAGAAGTCAAATCTTTGATGTTTTAATTCTACTTACCTAAATTAAAAAGATTTTGACTTAAACATTTTTGGTAACAAATAAATGAGTATTTGTAAAAGATTCATTGACCTTTTATTTTGGAAAGCTATTTTTTTATTTTTGAAAAGTCAAAATACTCATTAAAGTTGTCTTTTCAAATGAGATCTTTATCCCTCTTATAAAAATGTTTTCCTTCTTTTGAAAATGTAAGGGTTTTTGTGCAAGAGTAAGAGTCTATTGCTTTAAGAGACATTTTTTCAAAGCTCTCTCTCTCTCTAGCCACTTTATTTTTTTTCATTTATTTGCTTTAAGAGATATTTTTTAAGACAAAAAAAATTTTGATTACAACATTTTCTGAAAAACAGTTTTGAATGTTAATACTATTTTCAAAATCTATTTTATGTTCTTCTTATGCTTATAACTGCATTTCTCTCTGTCCATATAGATTACTGTAATCTGTTGTAGATTAGAGGCTTTTAAACGAAAAATATTTGTGTAATAGCATAGGTGAAAAGTCATGGTGTGATAGGCTATCAAGCGACCTTCTCCCTGTGTGGGATTTAATGTCTTGATGTGAGTTTCTGTTCTTTGCAAAAACAGAAAGGGTAGAGGTTGACTAGAACCTTTAGAAATCTAGTGAGACAAAGGTTAGATTTAGGTGCTGATCTATTTTCTTGTAAAGTGGTTTGTCTCTTACCCTTGAAAAGAGATAACCTAGTGGAGGATCTCAAGATGAGTCTTGGGGAGTGGATGTAAGCAAATTAGTGCCAAACTACTATAAATCTTTGTGTTTATCTTCTTTTTTTTTTCCAAAGTTTAGCTTAATTATTTTCTATCTACACAACTATTAATCTTTTTAGAAACGTTAAGTTGTTAATAAGTCCCTATTTCTAAATGTAAATGAGCTTTATCTTTGTGAAATATTAGAATTTTGGATTTTTGCTTTGCGATTATACCAAGTTCTAATCAGTAAATCTATAGTAAAGTATAATTCACAATTTGAGTTAAAATTAGTTTTCTAATTTTGCATAAGCTTTGTGAAGTAAGTTCTAAACGTAATAATTATTCTTCACAGAGTCTATCTAATTTTGTATAAACTTCATGAAGCAGTTACAAACACAATAGTTGCTCTTTACAAAGTCATTCTAAACTTACAACAAATTCGTGAGAAAGTTCTAAACTTGATAATTGACTCTTACAAAGGCTTTCTATTTCCACTGTAAACAGAATTCTGATATTGTGCTTTAAATCTTCAAATTTTTAGAAAATCCAATTCACCCCCCTCTTGGTTTATGCCATATATAAACGAGACCATAATATGGTATTAAAACCTCGGCTCTTGACTTACCTAAGCTTAATCTCTTAAGAGATAAGATCCCATGGCAGCCCCACTTCCTCTTACATCATTAGAAGGTCAATCTATTTCTAAACCACCTTTGTTTAATGGTTCTAATTACTTTTACTGGAAAATCAAAATGGAAAACTTTATAAATTTAGTTGATATAAATCGTTGGAGGAACATCATTAGTAGTCCTTGTATTCCAAAGAAAACTGTTGAAACTCAAAGTATTCCAAAAATAGAAGAAGAATATACTGATGCTGATTGGAGTGATATTCCTATAAATGCAAAAAAAGTTAATATTCTTCACTGTGCATTAGATCTAGCAGAGTATAATAAAGTTTATGGATATAAGTATGCAAAAGAATTTTGGGAAAAACTCAGAGTTACCTATGAGGGAATAGATTGTGTTAAGGAATCCATAATTAATATTTTTTAGAGAGAATATGAATTGTTTAGCATGAAAGAAGGAGAGACTATAACTGAACTAAATTCTAGATTCACAAATATAGTTAATCCTTTGAGAACTCTTGGAAAGAAAATTTTAGAAGATGAGCTTGTTCAGAAAGTCCTTAGAATTCCACCTAAAAAAAGAGATTATATAGGAACTGTTATAAACTATAAAGAAACTCTGGTAACCTACGACTATTTGATTGGAGCTCTTATTTTAGAAGAGATGAAATCTTCTTTGACTGTAAAAGATAAGAAAAAGAAAGGATTGAATTTGAAAGTAGTTTCTAGTGAAGAAAGTTCTTTTGATCTTGATAGTGATGATCTAGCTCTTATTGCTAGAAAATTCAAGTAGTTCTATAAGAAAGGTGGAAGGCGACATAAAAGGTTTATCAAGAAGAAATTTTCACATAAAAATAGTAACTTGCCTAAGAAAGAATCTTCTGAAGTGGTTTGTATGAATGTAACAAACCTGGCCATATCAAGCCTAATTGTCCTAAGTTGAAAAAGAAGTCAAAGAAGAAAAAGTTAAAGCTGGCATTTGTAGCTGCATGGAGTGATTCAGATGATTCTAATTCTAAAATTCAAAGTGACTAGGAGGAAATTGCAAATATATGTTTGATGGTCACTATCGATTCTGACTCCAAAGACATCAGCACTTTGACTTCAACATAGAAAGCTGAAAGTAGCAAAGCAGATGCAACAGGCTAAAAGTATGATGAAAGCGATGTAAGTATCTTTGAATTTGAATCTGAAAGTGATCTTCTAGATACTTGTGATAACCTTTGTACTGAATTTAAAAAGCTTGCTAAAAAGCATAAAGTTCTAAAGAAGGATTACAAAAATTTGAAAACTGAATGTGATCATTTGAAAGATGTTTTTTATCAAGAAGTTACATGTAAAGATCTTATTATAGAGATCAAAGATCTAAAAAAATGTAATGAGAAATTTTCTGAAAATTTGAAACACTTTGAATAGAAATGTAAAAATTTGAATTTTGAAAATGAATCTTTAAAAATTGAGCTTAGAATTCTAAAGTCACTTTCAAAATCATTTTCTAAAGAAAAGACAAGTTCTACCTATGATAGCAATTCAAGACAAATTCATGTTTTTGTTAGGAAAAATTCATGGCAAGATGAATACACCCGTTACCACTAACCCCCTAGGACCTAATACATGTTGGGTACCTAAATCTGCAAGATCTTTTCAGGTGTGCCTAAGGAGTGAGCTAAAAACAGAAATGTGGTATATGGATAGCATTTGCTCTAGGCATATGACTAGTGATAGAAAGAAATTCACTAGATGAGAAAAGAAGAAGGGAGGTAGAATGAGCTTTGGAGACAAAGCAAAAGGTAAAATTATGAGTATTGTTGTGGTAGGTTCTAATCTTTAAATAGAAGATGTATACTTAGTAGAAGGATTAGATTATAACTTGTTAAGTGTGAGTCAGGTTTGTGATAAAAATAGAAGAGTGATCTTTGAACCCTCTTACTGTTAGACCTTTCTGATATGCATAACCTAGACATATGCTTGGTTTCTATTGATAATTCTAGTTGGTTATGGAATAGAAGACTTGTACATGCAAGCATGCACCTTATTTCTAAATTGTCTAAGAAAGATTTTGTTCATGGTTTGCTAAAGTTGAAATTTGAAAAAGATCACATTTGTGACTCTTGTCAATTTGGCAAGCAAACAAAAATACCTTTCAAATCTCAGGGCATGGTTTCTATTTCTAGACCTTTAGAATTGCTACACCTTGATTTGTTTGGACCCGTTAGTCCTTCTAGTCTTGGAGGTAAATCTTATGCACTTGTCATTGTTGATGATTACTCTAGATTCATTTAGAAACTCTTCCTTAGAAATAAGGACGAGTAGTGTGACCTGTTTGTTCATCTTTGCAAAAGGATACAGAATGAGAAAAGATACAACATCTCTACAATTAGAAGTGACCATGCAATAGAATTTGAAAATAAAAAATTCGATACTTTTTGTAAAGAATCAGGAATCTTCTATAACTTCTCAACACTTAGAACACCTCAACAAAATGGAGTAGTAGAATGCAAGAATAGAATACTCGAGGAAATGGCCAGAATCATGCTGAGTGATTCTAATTTACCAAAATATTTATGGGCAGAATCTGTTAACACAACCTGTTATATTCTAAATAGAGCATTAGCAAGATCTAAATTGAAAAAGACTCCACATGAGCTATACAAAGATAGAAAGCCGAACATTGGTTATTTCCATATTTTTAGGCATAAATGCTTTGTTCTAGATAACAAGAAAAATCACCTTACTAAATTTGATGCAAAATATTATGAAGGAATTTTTCTAGGATAGTCTAGTAATAGTAAAGCATATAGGGTGTTTAATATGAAAAATCTAGTTGTAGAAGAATCTATTCATGTTGTTTTTGATGAATCTGATTCTACTTCTAGAATTTTAGAAAATAATAATGTTGTAGATTTTGATAAAGAAAAGCAGAATTAACGGTCAGAAAAACTAGAACATCCAAAATATGGGCAAAATGAGCAGTTAGAACATCCACAACATGAGCAGAATGATCAGACTAAACCAGAAAATGAACACAAAGATCAGAACATAACTGAAAGTCAAATGCTAGAACCAAAAAATGGAGCTTCTAATTTACCAAAAGAGTGGTGATTCCACAAGTATCATCCTTAAGAGGACATCATTGATAACCCTTTAGAAATGATGATGACTAGAGCTCAACTTAAAAGATATTTTAATAATGGTGCTTTTGTTTCTCAGTTAGAACCTATGACTTTAGAAGATGCTGAAAATGATGAAATTTGGATTCTTACTATGCAAGAAGAACTAAATCAGTTTGAGATAAATCAAGTTTGGAAACTTGTTTCTAAACCTAAAACCCATTATGTTATTGGAACAAAATTGGTGTTTAGAAATAAGCTTGATGAACATGGTAATGTTGTGAGAAACAAAACAAGATTAATGGCTCAAGGTTACAACCAAGAAGAGGGCATCGATTTTGATGAGAAATTTGCTACGATTGCTAGACTTGATGCCATTATGCATTTGTTTGATTTAAAAACTTCATATTGTATCAAATGGATGCGAAAAGTTCTTTTCTAAATGGTTTTCTAAATGAAGAAATGTATGTAGAATAACCACCCGGTTTTGAAGTTTTTGATAAACCAGACCATCTTTACAAACTTACTAATGCTCTTTATGGTTTAAAATTTGCTCCTAGAGCTAGGTATGGAAGATTAAGTAAGTTTTTACTAGAAAATGGTTTTTCTAGAGAAAAGTGGATAAAACACTTTTTATTAAAAGCAAAGCACCTGACATTCTCGTTGTGCAAATCTACGTTGATGACATAATCTTTGATTCTACTAATGACCTTCTTTGTAAGAAATTTTCTAAGATTATGCAAGGTGAGTTTGAAATGAGTATGATAGGAGAATTAAACTTCTTTCTTAGACTTCAAATTAAATAATGCGACAATGTAATCTTCATAAACCAAGTCAAGTATATTCAAGAATTATTAAAAAGGTTCAAAATGGAGAATGTCAAGTGATTCTGGTTTTGTAGAAAGCAGAATAAATAAAAAGAGCACGTCTGAAACTTGCCAGTTTCTAAGTAGTGCCCTTATATCATGGTTTAGCAAGAAGCAAAATATATTGCTGCTGAAAGCTGTGTTGCACAAGTTCTATAGAATAAACAATAATTGGCAGACTATGGTCTGAAATTAGAAACAGTTCCAATCAGATGTGATAATATAAGCGCTATCAAACTGTCTAAAAATCTAGACCAGCAAACCAAGCACATAGAACTCATACATCACTTCACACATGATTATGCTCAAAAAGGTCATATAGCGGTTGAGTTCGTCCCTACTAAAAAGCAATTGGCAGATATTTTCACTAAGCCTTTAAATGAAAGCCAATTCTACTTTATTAGAAGAGAACTATGTATGTTAGTTCTAAACTCGTAACTTTAGAACACTATAAGTATGTTCTAATATGTTTGAGACTAAAAAATCAATTCTTTGTTATTTTTCTAAAATCTTATTGTGTGAATATTTCTTTGAAAAATATTTTTACGTCTAAAAGAGCTATATAAGGTTTTGCTGTGGAATTCAAATGTCAACATCAGATTCTATCTTTATTAGACAAAATAAAAAGTCAGTTTTTTTTCTTTATTTTATTATTTTATTTTATTTCACTTCATTTTATTTTATTTTTGCGGCAGATTTTTGTGTCAATTTATTTATTTAAATTCTTTTTAGGGTTTTTGCTTTAATCATTTTAGTTTTTTTAATCGTTATATTTAATTCTTCTTTGTATTTCTCTCTGTCTCCTATGCCTCTATCATAACTTCTCTTTTAAGTTGTTTTCTCTCTCTCTCTGTCTCTCTCTTTTTAATTTATAACTTTCCTTAATTATTTTATCTTTCTTTAACAAAAATGCTATTTGCTCTTCTCTATCTATATCTATCTCTCAACGAAACCCTATTCTTCTCTATTCTAAAATTTGAGATATGGTAAAGACCGATTGCTCCTCCTCTTCTGATTCCATGACTAATGAGGAATTGTAACTCCTCATGAAATTGACTAAGTTCAAAAAGCAAGAGACAGAACTGAAGAAATCGATAATGGAATCAAGCTCAGGGAAAGAGAAATCAAAAAGTAAAATAAAGAAATCGAAAGGAAATGAAAAAGCGAAAGAAAAGGGTTCAACTTCTCATGGTAAAGGTAAGTCTATCCTATCCCTAAACTCATTGATGCGCTCTTATGTGATTGATTGAAAATTCTTTGGGAAACCAAAGTTCAATTTTAGGGAGTTGTTTGAGTTTCAAGAGTGGGTGAAGTTCTTATCCGTGAGTGTTGTGAAGGAATTTTATGGTTCTCTTAGAAACACTAGTCCAAAAGTGTTCTCAGTGAAAATTAATAGAGAAACTCGAGTGTTATCCTACACAGACCTGAGTAATATTTACAAAATTTCAAACACTTGGATCTAGGGTAACGGAGATTAAAGAAACCACTAGGGTTGATGATTACAAAAAGGATGAATTTATAAGGAAAATCACTAGAAGTAGATCTTCAGAAAAATAGGGAGTGATTGAATGCTCTAATCTAAATGAGAATATGAAGTGGTTGTACAAGTTAGTTATGCACTACATTTATCCTAAGAGCGACTCTCTCACTTATGTAAATCAGGTTGAATTGTGCATAATGTGGCACATAGTTGAAAAGAAGCCTTTCAATTTATGTCATGCTATTTGTGATAAAATGCAGAGCAATCCGAAAAAGCTACCCTATGGTATGGTGTTAACTCCTATTTTTGAGTTTCTAGGAGTAGATTTGGAAAAAAAAGAGTTGCTATAATGTTTCTAAATTAGACAACAATTCTTTGAAATTTAAAGATGAGGAAGAAGAAGATGAAGAAAAATAAGAAGAAGATGTTTTAGAAAAAGAAAGTGTGGAGAAAGAAAGATCCAAAACGAAGAAAGGAAAGAGAAAATAAGTTTAAAAAAGAGAAATCTGAAGGTAAGAAGAAAAAGAGAAAGTTAAAAAAAGGAAAAAAAGATTAGAAAAAGTAGAAAAGGAGAAAGAAATTGAAAAAGAAAAGGAGGTAAAATAGAAGAAGAAAAAGGGAAGGAAGTTGAATAAAAAACAGAACCAAAAAAAGAGACAGAAAAAGTAGCTAAGATTGAAACTGAAAAAGAAGCACCTCAAGATAAAGAAGAATCTGTGGATCTTGGATCAAATAAGCCTGAGATGGCTAGAAAAGATAAGGAAGCTGTAGCAATTAAATACACCAGTTGAATATAGAAGTAGCAGTTGAATAAGTCAAAATCTTTTATTTGTCTCTCTAATTTTGTATAAATTTTGTGAAGCAGTTCCAAATGCAATACCTGTTCTTCATAGAGTCATTCTAAACTTGCTACAGTTTTCTGAGAAAGTTCTAAACTTGATAATTGACTCTCACAAATGCTTTCTATTTTCGCTGCAGACAGAATTTTGGTCTTGTGCTTTAAATTTTCAAATTTTAAGAAAACCTAATTCACCTCCCTCTTGGATTGTGCCATATATAAACAGGACCCACCATCTGATATCAATATTTAAATTTGAAGCAAAGGTTGGGATCATTGAAAATAGATATTCTAATTTCTCCACATTGGACGGCAATTCGACTAGCAAACTAGGCTCAAATTTCTAACTTTTTCTTCTTTTTTCTCACTAGTATAAAAATCATGTTCATATTGTAAGCTACTAATCTATTGGAATAGAAAATGGTCAAGCTAGTCGGATCCTGAAGATCTCGGAAGTAGTCGATTTCAACATTGGAGAACTTATTAGTGAGGCAAATCATGAAGCAGCCAAGAGTCTTATCACAGTGGAAGCTACCATTATAGGTGCCCACTAGCTTTGAATGGCTTGGTAGTGAAAATCTATGGAGTAGGCCGGAGAAGAAAAGGGAGGAGGAGAGACCATGAAGAGAGGGGCGGATGAGAGTTTTGGGGATTTTGGAGTTGGGCAGTAGTTTGTTGTTTTCAAACCCTCTAGTTGTTGCCAACATAGCCCTTGCAATATATTTCTTCAGCAAGAAAAACCTCTTCGCTCTAATATTCCTCTTCTCTGGCCCTTGGGTGTACTCCACTATTAACTTACTCTATTTATATGTTTGTTTTTTATGTAACTTCATGGTGACATGAATTTCATCAATTTAGTAAATTTATTTAAATTTTGTTATTCCCATCGAAGTAAAATATATATGTCGTTTTAAATTTACTATTTCATCAGAAAATACAAATCATTTTGAATATTTTAAAGAGTAATAAATTATATTTTCAATATTATCTTCACACCGCTAATCCGACTTGAGACTTAGTCACAGTTAAATTATTTTAACTAGTGCTAAAATTTTTTAAATTAAGAAGTTGATATACTAAATCATGACTATATTAAGTATTAACAAGTTTTGATTTGGATTTTAAAAAATTATTAGAAATAAATTTATGTATCATGTAATAAGGGAGAAAGCAAAGTATGATCAAGAGAAGATAACATAGTATCAAGTTGTAAGAGCATTTGATCTCCCAACAATAAGAGAGAGCATTAAAAAATATTTTCTAAACAATGAAAGAGATCTCGCTAATAGAGACAATATGAGGGACAAAGACCATAATCATTTCCTTAAAAGTTATGTGGATAAACAACTGAAGGGCTTTATTTTCAATTGGTTCCTATTAGAGAGGTAAAATATTGTTTATTATTTCTTAATGTGACACCCAAAATCCGGTTTCGTAAAAACAGAATCTTAAGGGCCACATTAGGTTTAACACTAAAGTGTTAAACTGGTATCTTTAATACTTGACAATTTAAAAATGCATTCTTTTAGTTTTACAAAAATGACTTAAAAAAAACAAAAAAAACTTCGGAGGAATCCTACAAAAAAACTGTGAGAGTTTCCCTTATATATATATATATACATATTCAGTATCACAAATATAGAAAAACATTCAAAACACTTCTATAATTCGACCACAACTCAACTATATTTTTTCTCAAATTTATTTTCCTAACACATCTCATAAAAACTCAACACAAATAATAATTCAGTTCCTTTTTAATTGAAAGCATTTAAAATATTAATTACATGCCATAAAATATTCTGACTCTGAAAATAAAATTGTTTCCAAATATCTAGTTCATAACATTCTGACTTAAATAAAAGTATTCTAGTGCCTTAATTATATTTACATGCCTCTAGATTTTTCTAAAGACTGAATTAAAAGAGAGATTGTTTGAAGAATGACTGTCGTAGTATAAGAGGCCTCTGAAAAGTCTGATGCTCGCTATGGACCGGCTATCTCGAATCAGCAACCTGCGCGTAACAAGTCAACGCGCTAAGCATAAAGCTTAGTGGTGTTTATTTCCCATTTATAGTAGGGAAATACGCATAAGCAATTATAATACCTCATATTATCATACATAGTGTTTATTAAAAAATAGACAGCATAATCATAATATAACATATTTCAGATGCGTAATATAAATATTCACAGTCAACATGCCTAATTAAATCCAATAATCATGTATCACTAATTAGACATACTTAATCATGAAATCACATATGTTCATAAGGCAGTATAATTATTTATTTAATTAATTTATACATAAAAAACTATATTTTTAATTAGGTCTTTAGCATACTTAGAAGAATCAAATAGTAGACAGAGAATTCCATAATAAACACACAGCTCGAAAGTCCATATATTATCATACAACCCGTCTGTCAAAATTAAATGGCCATATCCAGAAAATGGGGTTCGTTAGCCCCTATAAAAATTGGAGTTTGTTAGCTCCTATAAAATTGGAGTTCATTAGCCCATAAAAGACACTGCGTGTCACAAATAGACAGTATTGTGTTTCCTATGACATGCCATACCTCTATGCAACTACTGACTCAATCAAGTAGACCAAAGCTGATAAAATATTTATTTTAATTAATTCATTTTATAATTCATACATAACAGTATTCATAAATAATATATCCAGTCTCAATATTACACCGTAATATTTTATTACAGGAAAAAAATATTCTCTTTCATAAATCCTCTTTATTCAAAACAATCATATTTTTCCATATTAAACATTTCATCATAATTTCATATTCGTAAATCATATATATATATTAAGCACATAATCATACTTGTTTTCTTATACTTTATTTCATAAAATATTCTTATCATGGCACCAAAAAATTTATATCATCCAATTAAAACTAAAATCATAGTATATTTCACATAATCACTCATAATTCACTAATATGCACAAATTCCAAGACTATGGCACAATTTACAAGGCATTAATATTTTTCACAATTCAGTCATATTTCACATAAATCCTCTTTATTCAAAAAAATCATATTTTTCCATATTAAACATTTCATCATAATTTCATATTCGTAAATCATATATATATATTAAGCACATAATCATACTTGTTTTCTTATAGTTTATTTCATAAAATATTCTTATCATGGCACCAAAAAATTTATATCATCCAATTAAAACTAAAATCATAGTATATTTCACATAATCACTCATAATTCACTAATATGCACAAATTCCAAGACTATGGCACAATTTCCAAGGCATTAATATTTTTCACAATTCACTCATATTTCACATAAATCCTCTTTATTCATAAAAATCATATTTTTCCATATTAAACATTTCATCATAATTTCATATTCGTAAATCATATATATATATTAAGCACATAATCATACTTGTTTTCTTATAGTTTATTATATTCACAAAAAATA